>PVKU01017482.1:0-11373 GCA_004027475.1 Anoura caudifer
ACCTCCAGCCAAGATGGAGGCATAGGTGGACACACTGTGCCTCCTCACACAACCAAAATTAAGGACAACAAAGATTTAGAAACAAGAAAACAACCAGAACTGATAGCAAATTGTACTCTACAAAAGTCCAACAACCATTCATCCAGACTGGCAAGAGGGGCAGAGTCACAGCAGGAAAAGGTGGAGATTGGCAGACCCAGACGTGCAGGCAACAGCAGCTGGCAGACCCCAGGTGCACAGGCTATGGCTAGCGGACCCCTGGCTCGGGGTGGCAACTGTGCAGACCCAGTGAGGCTGCGCAAGGCGGCTGGCTGACCAGGTGGTCTCGCATTCGTGTGCAGATAATCCAGGCAAAGGGGAAGCAGAAGGGACTGGAATCTGAGAGAGAGCAAAGCGAGCACCATTGTTCCCTCTCAGACTCTGTCCCCACATACAGCTTCACTACCCAGCGACAGGGCTGCCCCACCCTGGGGAACACCTAAGGCTCCGCCTCTCACTACGTAACAGCCGCCACTAGACCAAAACAAAAAAAAAAAAACAAAAATGGCTCAAACAGGAAAACAAATCAAAGCCCCAGAGTCAATTCATCTAAGGGAACAAGAGATAGCCAACCTATCAGATGTACAGTTCAAAGCCCTGGTGATCAGGATGCTCACAGAATTGGTTGATTTTGCTCACAAATTAGATGAACAAATGAAGGCTACAATAAGTGAAATGAAGGAAAATGCACAGGGAACCAATAGAGATGAGAGGAAAACTGGGACTCGAATCAATGGAGTGAATCAGAAGGAAGAAAGAAACAACCAAACAGAAAAGACGGAAGGGACAAGAATTCAAAAAAATGAGGAGAGTCTTAGGAACCTCCAGGACATCTTTAAACATCCCAACATCTGAATTATAGGGGTACCAGAAGGGGAAGAAGAAGAGCAACAAGTGGAAAACTTATTTGAACAAATAATAAAGGAGAACTTCCCCAGTATGGCAACGGAAACAGACTTCCAGGAAGTCCAGGAAGCTCTGAGAGTCCCAAAGAAGGTGGACCCAAGGAGGAGCACACCAAGGCACATCATAATTACATTAGCCAAGATTAAAATGAAGGAGAGAATTCTAGAAGCAGCAAGGGATAAGGAGACAGTCACCCTCAAAGGAGTTCCCGTCAGACTGTCAGCTGATTTCTCAAAAGAGACCTCACAGGCAAGAAGGGGCTGGGAAGAAGTATTCCAGGTCATGAAAGTCAAGGACCTCCATCCAAGATTGCTCTATCCAGCAAAGCTTTCATTTAGAAAGCGCTTAAATTTCATTTAAAGAGCTTCTCAGATAAGCTCAAGTTAAAGGAGTTCATCAACACCAAGCCCTTATTGTAATAAATGTTAAAGGGACTTCGAAAAAGAAGATAAAAAATATGACAGTAAAAAGACAGCAAACTCACAGATAGATAGTAACAACCACAGCTAAAACAAAAGCAAACTAAGCAAACAAGTAGAACAGGAACAGAAACACAGAAATGGACATCACATAGAGGGTTAGCAACAGGGGAGTGGGAGGAGGAGAGATGGGGAAAAGGTACAGAGAATAAGTAGCATAGATGGTGGATAGAAAATAGGGGGAGGGCAAGAATAGTGTGGGAAAAGTAGAAGCTAAAGAACTTATGACACATGGACATGAATTAAAGAGGGGAATGTGGGTGGGAGGGGGTGTGTAGGGTAGAGGGGAATGATGGGGAGAAATAGGACAACTGTAATAGCATAATCAACAAAATATATTTTTTTAAAAATCAGTTTTATGAAGTTGAACTTTTCTGAAGGTATTAACCAGCGGGTGTTGGTACCAGTACAATGCCAACAGGAATCCTCAATTTAGGGTGTGATGAAGGAAATTTTATTCGGTGCAAACAGCTCAACTGTGATACAGCAAGGCTGTGGAAGAGCACAGCTGTGGAGCAGCTCAGTAGTGTTACAGCTCAGTTACGAGGTAGCCCTCTCAGGCTAGACAGCTCTGCTATGTTGTGCTCTGCTCTGGTCCAGCAAAATGTCTTCATTGTTTCAGCCCCAGGCAGGGAAAAATAGTTTTTGTTCTCCAAGCCATAAGGAAGCTGACTTATGTAGAGAGAAGTGCCTGCCCCTTGTGCTTGATTGGTCCAGCCTCATGCAAACAAGGACTCCAAATCCTCACAGTTTGATTAGTCCAAAAGATACTGTCCTGATTGGTCAGAATGGAGCCACTGTGATTGGTCAGTGAAGATGCTGATGGAGATACAACTGCATAGCTCCTATTAGACAAGCAAAGTCTCGGTCCTATTGATTTAAATAAGATTTTAAGAACTCCTTTGTAAGGGTTGGCTCAGTTGACAGGAACGGTGTGCATGCAGGCAGACAGCTTAGCTGCTGGCTTCTGCCTTAAGCATGGTTTGAATGAGAGGCTTGTTTAGAAATGGCTGCTAAGTTCTGCTTTTAAATTTGATCCGTGTTAGCCACCCGGTGGGTATCCCTTTCTCAGGGTCAACAAAGTGCTCTGTTTGCTGGCTTTCCCATGATTTCTTGCCTTATTTACTTGATGGCAAGATTTAGTATATTATAAAATTGCCTGCATTAGCACCTGCCTTTATTGCTGATGCAGAATTGTTTATAATAAAATATTGCTTATTTTGGCACAGAAATGAAATAGAATAATTTGACTTAGGATATTTAATAAATGAGACCCAAAGTAGATACACATCTAATTAAATATATTCTTTGTTAGAATAAGCACAAATTCTAATGTAGCACAGAATATAACATCTACATCTGCTTAGGAAAAAAAATCCTTACTCTGTACTTTTTTCCTCGAACACTTAAATTCAGAATTTTACCATAGTTGTTTATATATAAGTTCTCTGAATGATAATGTGATTACTCATTCCTAGAAAGTTTGGCAGTTGATTTTTAATTGTATTGATCATTCATATTTACTGATTTTATTAATCTTTTGTGACTTAGCTTTTTAGGAAGTAGCTTTGATACAGCAATTATCCCTTCTATTTGTGATATCAGATTTCATTATGTCCATGGTAATAATTTATATAGCTTGTGGTTTAGTTTTTAAAAGTTTGAGTATAGTTTCTCAATCTTTGAGTTGAACTTAATTTTATGTATGTTTTATGTATAGTTAATTATCAAACCTTTGAAAACATGTAGTCATACTGTCTTTTCCTTTTGAAAACAATTGGATTTTAACTCTTTGTGTAAATATTTAATAAGTACAAGCTTATCTAAAATAAAAATGATTGCACAATTATATAATGCATAACCATGTTTATACATGTAACAAAAATATTTTCTTAGTCCTTGAAAAGCTGGTATATTTTTAATAAAACCATTCTCACTTTGAGACTCGCTATCTTAAAGCTATTCTGGAATAGGGAATGAAGGAGAATTGCCAGTTTTTGCTATGATTATAAATAACAAACTATTCAGTAATTATTAACTAGTCATTGTTTCATAATCTGCATTATCCACATCAGGTAGCTTCTAAAGTTAGCATGATAACTTCCATTGTATTTTAATTTAAAATACATTGTAATTATTTCTTAATTTACTTAATTTAAATTAGCCGTGCCATAAAATAGAAGAGTAAATTAATTTGAAATATTTTGAGAAGAGAGGGGGGTTTAAATTTTGAAATGTTTTATTCACATTAAACAACTGTGTTTGTGGGGGAACAAAATGTCCCAGGTCATATTTCTTAGCCAATTCCAGGTCCCCCTCCTAAAGCGGTATGTATTATATAATAGTTTCTCTTAATAGATTTGACCCATCGTTATGTCACTTGCGGTGATAAAAGTAATAATGTAAATAAGCGTGTTTTCCTTCTCAAGCAGCATAGTTTTACTATGTTAAAGATATGTCTGTTTCAAAAAAAGTGTGAATTTTCCCTAATTTTTTAGGTCGTGGCAAACTTTTTCTTTAAAAAGCTAGATAGTAAAAATTTTCAATTTTACAAGCAACTAGGACTAGTTACTTGTTATCTGGTCTACCTGTCTCTGTTTCCTCTTATTACTTCCATTGCCTCTTCTATATAAAAAGACCTTTTCCATAAAGCAGATTTGATTATGTAGCCTCTTGCTTAAAATCTTTAGTTTCCCATCATATACAGAGTAAATATCAAACTCAATAGAATCATGCATGAGGCCCATTACAACATGGTTTATTTGTCTTAGGTTCATGTCACTAGTTCATGTGCCGAACTGTTGCAGTTCTCCAAACTTTCAGCTCTAAGTCTTTGTGCATACTACACGTACTTCCTAACTTATGCCTCTTCCTAATTCTTGTGGCAAACACTTACTCATTCAAAGTTGACTTCAAGCATTAATTTGGGGTGGCCTTTAGAAGAATTTTTCACTCTTCCTTTTCTTTTTTTATTTAATCTTGATTGTATTTTTTTCCACTACCATTTAGTCCACTTATACCCCTCTCCCCACAGCAATCACCACATTGTTGTCCATGTCCATGAATCTTTTCCTGTTTTTTTGCTCAATCCCTCCACCCACTTAGCTCCTCTCCCCACTAGCTGTCATCTGTTCTCCATCTATGAGTCTATCTCTGTTTTCCTTGTTATTCATTAGATTCCACTTGGGAGTAAAATCATACAGTATTTTTCTTTCTCTGACTGGCTTATTTCACTTAGCATAATTTTCTCCAGGTTCATCCATACTGTTGCAAAGGGTAAAATTTTTTCTTCTTTTTTATGGCTGAGTAGGAGTCCATTGTGTAAATGTCCCATAGTTGTTTCACCCACTAATGGACCCTTGGGCTGCTTCCATATCTTGGCAGTTGTAAATAACAGTGCAGTGAACATAGGGGCGCTTCCTTTCTTACAAATTAGTGTTTGGGTTCCTTCAGATGTATTCCCAGAAGTGGAATACCTGGGAGAAAGTCAGATCTATTTTCAGTTTTTCGAGTTATCTCCACACTGCTTTCCACAGTGGCTGCACCAGTCTGCATTCTCACCAACAGTGCAAAAGGGTTCCCCTTTCTCCACATCTTCTCACGCACTTGTTATTTGTTGATTAATTGATGAAAGCCATTCTGACAGGTGTGAGATGATATCTCATAGTAGTTTTAATTTACATTTCTCTGATGATTAGTGACATTGAGCATGTTTTCATACATCTATTGGCCTCTTCGGAGAAGTGTCTATTCAGGTCCTTTGCTCATTTTTTAATTGCATTGTTTGTTTTGTTTTGTTTTTGTTTTTGTTTTTTTGTTGTTGAGTTTTGTTAAGTACTTTGTAAATTCTAGATATTAACCTCTTATGAGATGTATTGGCAAACATATTCTCCCATTCTGTGGGGTGTCTGTTTATTTTGTTGATTATTTCCTTTGCTGTGCAAAATCTTTTTAATTTGATATAGTACCATTTTTTTTTCTCTTGTTCCCCTTGCCTAGGGAAATATATCCGACAAAAAATTTCTATTAGCAGTGTCCAAGATTTTGCTGCCTATGTTTTCTTCTAGGATTTTTATGGTTTCAGTTCTAACATTTAAGTCTTTGGTCCATTTTGAATTTATTCTTGTGTGTGGTGTAAGAAGGTGGTGTAGTTTAATTTTTCTGCATGTGTCTGTCCAGTTTTCCCAACACCATTTATTGAATCAACTGTCTTTAGTCCATTGTATGTGCTTGCTTCCTCTGTTGAATATTGATTAACTATAAAGTGTAAGTTTATTCCTGGGTGCTCTATTCTGTTCCATTGATCTATGTCTGTTTTTATGCCAGTACCATGCTGCTTTGATTGCTGTGGACTTACAGTTTCATGTTAGGTAGCATGATTCCTCCAACTTTGCTCTTCTTAATATCACTGTTACTGGGGTGGGGGGCCTTTGGGGTTCCATATAAATTTTCAAAATATTTGTTCTAGTTCTGTGAAATATGTTATTGGAATCTTGATAGGAATTGCATTGAATCTGTAGATTGCTTTGGGTAGTACGGGCATTTTAATGATATTAATTTGGTCTGTTACATCTTTGATTAGGTTTATTCCTAGATTTTTTTTTGTAGCAATTGTAAATGGGATTGTATATACAACTAATTTCTGGATATTAATTTTGTATCCTGCCACTTTTCTGAATTCATTTATCAGTTCTGGTAGTTTCTTGGTAGAATCTTTGGGGTTCTCTATGTTTAGTATCATGTCATCTGCAAATAAAGACAGTTTTACTTCTTCCTTTTCAGTTTGGATGCCTTTTATTTCGTCTTCTTCTCTGATTGCTATGGCTAGGACTTCCAGTACTATGTTGAATAAAAGAGGTAAAAGTGGACATCCCTATCTGTTCCCAATCTCAAGGAGAATGCTTGTAGTTTTTACCCATTGAGTATGATGCTAGCAGTGGGTTTGTCATAGGTGACCTTTATTATGTTTAGGTAGTTCCCTCTATTCCCAATTTGCTGAGAGTTTTAATCATAAATGGGTGTTGGATTTTATCAAATGCTTTTTATGCATCTATTGATGCGATCATGTGATTACAGACCTTCATTTTGGTTATGTGGTAAATCACATTTATTGATTTCCAGATGTTGTGGCAACCTTGCATTTCTGGATAAATCTCACTTATACATGGTGTATGATCTTTTTGGTGCATTGCTATATTCACTTTACTAATATTTTGTTGAAGGTATTAGCATGTAAGTTCATCATGGATACTGGCCTATAATTTTCTTTCTTTGTGGTGTCTTTATCTGGTTTTGGATAATGCTGGCCTCAAAAAATGAGTTTGGGAACCTTCCCTGCTCTTGAACTTTATGACATACTTTGAGAAGGAGAGTTGTTAGTTCTCAGAATGTTTAGTAAAATTCACCTGTGAAGCTGTCTGGTCCAGGGATTTTTTTGTTGTTGTTGTTGTTTTGTGGGGGGAGGGGTTGTTTTCTTTTGTTTTGTTTTTGTTTTTTTTTACTGCTTCATTTTCACTAGATGTAATCTGTCTATTCAGATTCTCTGATTCTTCCTGATTTAGTCTTGGAAGATTGTATGTTTCTAGGAATTTATCCATTTTGTCCACATTGTTCAGTCTGTTGTCACATAGTTGTTCATAATATTTTCTTATAATCCTTTGTATTTCTTTGGTATCATTTGTTTCTCTTACATTTCTGATTTTATGTATTGGATACTCTTTTTTTAATTGATGAGTCTGGTTAGAAGATTGTCAGTCTTGTTTATCTTTTCAAAGAAACAGCTCTTGGATTCAGTGATCTTTTGTATGATTTTTTGTAGACTATTTAGTTTATTTCTGCTCTGATCTTTGTTACTCCCTTTTACTTACTTTGGGCTTTGTTTGTTGTTCTTTTTTCAAGATCCTTTAAGTGTAGAGTTAGATTATTTCTTTGAGCTTTTTCCTGATTTTTGAGATAGGCCTCTAATGCTATGAATTTCCCTCTTAGGATTGCTTTCCCAGGGTCCCACAGATTTTGGATTTTTGTGTTCTCCTTTTCATTTGTTTCAAGGTATCTTTTGATTTCTTCCTTGATCTTGTTGTTGACCCATTCATCGTTTAATAACATGTTATTTAGCTTCCATGTCTTTGAGTGTTTTCCAGTATTCTTGTGATTGATATCTAGTTTCATAGCCTTGTGGTCAGAGAAGATGCTTGATATTATTTAAGTCTTTGTAAATTTATTGAGACTTGTTTTGTGTCCTAACATGTGGTCTCTCCTAGAAAATGTTCCATTTGCACTTTGAAAAGTATGAATATTCTGCAGCTTTGGGGTGAATTGCTCTGAAGATACTAATTAAATCCATTTGATAGGGTGTGTCATTTAAGGCCACTGTCTCTTGTTGATTTTCTGCCTAGAATATCTATCAACTGAAGTCAATGGGCTGTTAAAATACCCAACTGTGATGTATTTCTATCGATCTCTCCCTTTATGTCCACCAAGATTTGCTTTACATATTTAGCCCTGGCTGGTGTGGCTCAGTGGATTGAGTGCCAGCCAGCAAACAATAGGGTCTCCAGTCCAGTTCAGCAAACACACATTGATATTTCTCTCCCTCTCTTTCTTCTTTCCTCTCACTCTAAAAATAAATAAATAAAATCATTTTTTAAAATGTTTAAAAATTTTTTAACAAAAGATTTCCTTTACATATTTAGGTGCTCCTATGTTGTGTGCGTAAATGTTTACTAGGGTTATATCCTCCTGTTGGATTGTTCCCTTTATCATTATGTACTGTCCTTTGTCTCTTACCGTAGCCTTGATTTTAAAGTCTGTTTTGTTAGATATAAGTACTGGTACCCCAGCTTTTTTTTTTCCATTTGCCTGAAATATCCCTTTCCATCCCTCTACTTTTCGTCTCTTTGTATCTTTCAATCTGAGATGTATCTCTTGGAGGCAGCATATATATGTTATTTTCATATCCATTCAGTTACCCTGTGTCCTTTGGTTGGAGCATTTAAGCCATTTACATTTAAGGTGATTATTGATAGATAAGTATTTAGTGTCATTTTATTGTTAAATTATCTTCCCCTGTTTTTCTTCTTCTTAAAGCAAACCCTTTAACATTTGTTGCAGTGTTGGTTTGGTGTTAACAAATTCCTTTAACTCTTTCTTGCCTGGGAAGCTCCTTGTTTTTCCTTCCATTTTAAATGACAGTCTTGCTAGGTGGAATAGCCTTGGTTGTAGGTCCTTGCTTTTTATCACCTTGAATATTTCATGCCGCTCACTTCTGGCCTGAAATGTTTCTGTTGAGTAATCAGATGACAGTCTAATTGGTGCTTCCTTGTAGGCAACTACCTGCTTTTTCTCTTGAGGCTTTTAGGATTCTCTCTTTGTCTTTAAGCCTTGTCACTTTAATTATGATGTGTCCTGGTGCAGGCCTCTTTGGGTTCAGCTTGTTTGAGACTCTGAGCTTCATGGATCTGTGTATCTTTTTTCCTTCACCAGATTAAGGAAGTTTTCTGTCATTTCTTCAAATAGGTTCTCAATCCTTTGCTTACTCTCTCCTCCTTTTGGTATTTCCATGATGTAGATGTTGTTACGCTTCATGTTGTCCAAAATGTTTCTTAAGCTCTCCTCATTATTTTTTAATTTTTTTTGCTGCTCTTCCTTTTTTTTTTTTTTTACCTTGTCTTTCAAATCACTCATTTGATCCTCTGCTTCATCTAACCTACTGTTTATTCCTTCCAGTGAATTATTTATCTCAGATATTGCATTCTTTATTTCTGACCTGTCCTTTTTTATGGTTTCTATGGGGGTTTTTTTCATGCTTTGAGTATCCTTATAATCATTACTCTAAACTCTCTATCTGATAAATTGCTTGCCTCCATTTCATCTAGTTCTTCCTCTGGAGAATTCTCTTGTTCTTTCATTTGGGGTGTGTTTCTTTGTCATCCCATTTTGGCTGCTTCTTTGTACGTGTTTCTATGCATTAGGTAGACCTGAAAAGACTCTGGTGTACACCTTTGTCCAATGCTGCCTGTTACTGGCCCTGGTGAACCTATTTGGAGCTATCAGCAATCCAGAGTGTGTGGCTTCTGCTGGGCCTGGGTGTGTGTGGATAGAACCAGTCTGCACACCAAAGGCAGCTTTTATCAGCACAGTGCTCTGTCTGGTGATGGTCAGCTGAAGTCTCACAGAGCTCCCAGAGATCCACCTTAGTTGTTTAACTAATCAATGATTTAGCCTCATGCTGAAATCAGCCCACTTTTAGCTCTGTAGGGTTGGGTAGAGTAATTCCTGTGGGCAGGACTATTGCCATTCAGAGAGGAGTGCTCTGCCTGAGAAAGACGGCTCTGGTGGTGCGGGAAATGACTTGGCACAGGGATCCTGGCGGCTGTTCCTTCAGTTCTCTCCCCAGGGCGACCAGCCCCAGACTCTCTTCAAGCGTATCTCGTCCACTCTGCCCTCCCTCTGCTGGAACCTAGGGCAAGTGTCCACAAGCTTTTATGCATTGGCCCTTTAAGAAGTTCTTTGAGTCTCCTATCATCTGTCCCTGGTAGACAGAAACCCTGCTGCTCTCACAGCTGGATGTTATTCGGGTTCCTTTCCAGCTCTGGTGCTGTAGGCTGGGGGACCCAGCTGGGGTTTGGACCCCACACTTCTCAGGGGGAAACGCTGGCCACTGAAATACCCCTCCAAATCTTCAGCTGCCGTCCATGGGAGCCCAGCCAACCCTCTTGTGCATCCTCTACACTCCCTCCCAGTCTTCTTGTGGTGAAGTGGTTTCTTCTCTGTCCTTGATTGTAGGGCTTCTCTCCAACTAGTGTTCAGTTGGTTGTTCAAGATGATTTCTCTACAATTTAGTTGTAATTCCAGATTGGTCCTGGGAGAAGGGAGGAGGTTAGTGTAACTTCCACTTATACCTTTGCCATCTTGTATCTAAAAAGTGCCCTTTCTTTACACGGTTGTATACCCTTGATAAATTTGTAGTCTTCAGATATTTCTTTCCTGGCTTTATTTTTCTGACTGAGAAGTCATAATCCTTTAAGTTTGTGTTCTCTTCATTATTGTACCTCCAGTCTCCCCATATTCTCTTAATTATATAGATCACCCTTCTCTGAATGTTTTTAAGTGCTTTTAAGTTGTCTTATTGGTAGGACCCAAATGACATATAATTTTGCAGTCCAGACGGTTTGTATACAATAGTAATAGTAAATTTTCCAATTTCAGAAATATTCTTTTAGATCCTGGTAGCTTTCATTGAGCATAGTTGAGAATTCAGTTCTATTGTTGTTTGTTCTTGTTCTCTTTTTATTGTTGTTTCTGGTTATGACATTTTTATTTAGAAATGTTCTGATTCAAGTATATTTACTTTTAATCAACAGGAAAACATCTAATTATCATCCCACTTTTATGGGCTGTAATTTTATGACAGTTCACAAGTCTTAATCACCCTGCCAGAAGCCGTTATAATCAAACTAAATCTTACAACCGATACATTGTAGGACTGTTTAATAATGTGATCAAACATATGTTATTAGATCTAGTTGGGTATATTTTGCCTCTTTTTTATATGCATCTTCACTTGTTTCTGATTTGAAAATAACGTAATTCAAACGTTTTTCTAACCTCAAGACATATCATTTCCATTACCCCTTCATACTCCCTTCTGTCTTCTTTTTGGAATACGGAAGAAGATAGATTTTTTTTAAACTACTCTTTATGGTTAACCCTGAAGAGTCTCTGAATTATAAGAAGAGTCACACAACTTTCCAAGCAGTGTGAGCAGCGAAACAACTTCTCCGAGGGGGCTGCACAAATGAGGGCTGATAAGAATCCCCAGAGAAATACTGAAATGTTTAATCTGTTTTCTCATGACCTCTGTATTTTTCATTACTTTGAAGTGTTTACAAACTGCCTTTCTAACTGACAAATAATTAAATTGGTGTTGAGAACATTTTCTAGAAATAGA
>PVKU01017483.1:0-11373 GCA_004027475.1 Anoura caudifer
CAGCATCACTACCCAGCAACTGGGCTGCCCCACCCTGGGGAACACCTAAGTCTCCACCCCTCACTACGTACAGCCGTGACTAGGCCAAAAAGAAAAAAAAAAAAAAACCCGAAAAAAAAATGGCTCAAACTGGAGAACAAATCAAAACCTCAGAGCCAATTTATCTAAGCAACAAAGAGATAGCCAACCTATCAGATGCACAATTCAAAGCCCTGGTGATCAGGATGCTCACAGAATTGGTTGATTTTGCTCACAAATTACATGAAAAAATGGAGGCTACAATAAGTGAAATGAAGAAAAATGCACAGGGAACCAATAGAGATGGGAGGAAAACTGGGACTCAAATCAATGGAGTGGGCCAGAAGGAAGAAAGAAACAACCAAACAGAAAAGAAGGAAGAAACAAGAATTCAAAAAAATGAGGAGAGGCTTAGGAACTTCCAGGACATCTTTAAACATCTCAACATTCAAATTATAGGGAGACCAGAAGGGGAAGAAGAAGAGCAACAAGTGGAAAACTTATTTGAAGAAATAATAAAGGAGACCTTCCCCAGTCTGGCAAAGGAAATAGACTTCCAGGAAGTCCAGGAAGCTCAGAGAGTCCCAAAGAAATTGGACCCAAGGAAGAACACACCAAGGTACATCATCATTACATTAGCCAAGATTAAAATGAAGGAGAGAATTCTAGAAGCAGAAAGGGATAAAGGCAGAGTCACCTACAAAGGAGCTCCCATCAGACTGTCAACTGATTTCTCAAAAGAGACCTTACAGGCAAGAAGGGGCTGGAAAAAAGTATTCCAAATCATAAAAAGCAAGGACCTACATCCAAGATTGCTCTCTCCAGTGAAGCTGTCATTTAGAATGGAAGGGAAGATAAAGCACTTCTCAGATAAGGTCAAGTTAAAGGAGTTCATCATCACCAAGCCCTTATTATATGAAATGTTAAAGGGACTTCCCTAAGAAAAAGAAGATAAAAAATAGGACAGTAAAAAGACAGCAAACTCACAGGTATTAACAACCACACCTAAGACAAAAGCCAACTAAGCAAACCACTACAACAGGAACAGAAACACAGAAATGGAGATCACATGGAGGGTTATCAACAGGGGAGTGGGAGGAGGAGAGAGGGGGACAAGGTACAGAGAACAAGATGCACAGATGGAGGGTAGAAAATAGACAGGGGGAGGGCAAGAATAGTGTGGGAAATGTAGAAGCTAAAGAACTTACGACACATGGACATGAACTAAAGGGGGGGAATGTGGATGGGAGAGGGTGTGCAGGGTGGAGGGGAATGAAGGGGGGAAAATGGGCCAACTATAATAGCATAATCAATAAAATATATTTTAAAATAATGGGTGGAGGAAATAATACAGAAAAAGTGAAAG
Source organism: Anoura caudifer (assembly GCA_004027475.1). Taxonomy (NCBI): domain Eukaryota; kingdom Metazoa; phylum Chordata; class Mammalia; order Chiroptera; family Phyllostomidae; genus Anoura; species Anoura caudifer. The sequence continues at coordinate 1,385 of PVKU01017483.1, forward strand.
CTCTTGATTTCAGTGTGCAAAGGCATGGGCCAACAGGCCATTCCCTGCATGTGTTGCCTTCGAAAAACTGGGCCTTAATTTTCATGTAAATAACAGCACTGTGTTCACACCCCTCTTCTGCCTACTGAAGTTGTCTTTATTAATCTATGTTGTATCAAATTTTGCTCATAAGTATTAAAAAAATTAAAACAATAAAATAAAGGTATTACAGAATTATAAGACAAAGGAGGGCACACTTCTGCAGAGGACTGTAGTAAGTATAGAGATTCCTCCTGCAGAGAGACAGGGTGTAACTTATTATTTTTAAGCCAGAAAGGCTATACTTTGGATATGTCTTCACACAAAAACAAGTAGCCAAAATCTCAGAAACTGGAAAGGTCTTCAAGTGCTCACTTGTGGGTATCACGGTCAGGCCACCCTCTCCAAAGTTTCCTCTGATGCTAATACTCTTTATCACTCTAAAGTACAGGTATCTCAGCATTAATTTTCTAGCTCTTGGCTAAAAGTATTTGTCTAAAATAAGGTATAGTAAAACAAAGTTCAGCTTAAGGCTAGGTTTGCTGTGACTTGACCTGGTGCACTGTTCATGGGGCTGCAAATTGGCACAGGCAGAATGGAAAACAGTATGAAGATTCCCCAAAAAACTAAAAATAAATGTACTATATGACCCAGGAATTCCACTTGTGTGTATTTCTCCAAAATAATGAAAACACTAATTTGAAAAGCTATATGCACCCCTGTGCTCACTGCCACATTATTTACAATAGCTACGATAAACAAGCACCCTAGGTGTCCACCAACATCTATCTATGAACAGATAAAGATGTGGTATATATACACAATGGAATATCACTCAGCAACAAAAAAGAACGAAATCTTGCCATCTGTGACAACATGCATAGACCTAAAGAGTATTATGCTAAATGAAAAAAGTCAGAGAAAGACAAATCCTGTATGATGTCACTCATCCATGGAATCTAAAAAAATATGAACAAAACAAAAACAGAACCACAGAAGCAGAGACTAAACTGATGGTTGCCAGAGCAAAGGGAATGGGTAAAAAATATGAAAGGGAATATAATCAATAATATTGTGAAAGTTTGCACGGTGACAGATGAGTACTAGAATTAGTGGGGAGATCACACTGTAAGGTATAGAAATGTCTCATCACTATATTGTGTACCTGAAAATAAGACAACTAATATAGTATTGTATATCAACTACACTTAAATAAAAATTTTTCTTCTAATTCCAATGTCGAACTAGTTAAAAATAATAGCATGCAACAAAAGCCCTTCCCTTTTTAAGTGTTTTGGGAATCTAATTGTAAAGAATGGCAGCCCAGATTGTTGTTTTTCTTTTTCCTGACAATGTCTGATTTCTTTCTAGACATTAACCACAAGTACCATGGTCTATTATGGTGTCATTAAAAAGTCCATTAAGATGGCTTTTCAAGATTTCCAGTAGAGCTAACATGTGTCAACTCCTGTGTTCAGCAAAGCTAGCAGAAGGGACCGCTGGGCTGTTATTTTTGAAAGCAAGTACGTGTTTTCAAAACAGGTGTTATTGTTGACATGACCATTAAACATCCTGCTTCTCCACAGCTCCTAGAAAAACCGGTACTTTCTCATTTTAATTCTTAATACAAATTCCTGTACTCCACAAAAAGCTGTATGCCTAGGGGAATGTCCAGAATAACAGGAATTCTGTGAGGTGTGTCTCTCAGTACGATACCAGAGTTCACCCACTATTTGGAGACTTACTCGTAGAAGGACTCAGCACACAAGATTTGGAAGTCACAAATGCAATTAGTATGGGAGCTGGACTTAACCTTCTCGCCATAGTGGCCAGGAGGTAGTAGACAAGTCTAGAGGTGATTATTCTTCATTGCTACGATTACACAACTGACAAACAGATGTCAAAGGGCAGAGCAAACATGTATATTCCAGAATCAAAGAGACTTAAAGACAAATGGATCTTCAAGATCAGCCCTTTCAGGGACGTTTGATGTTTACCGTGTACAGGAATAGTCATAGTCCCACTCCTGAGATTCTGACTCTGCAAGAGTAGGCTGCAGTTGCAGAAGCAGGAGGAGTACCGGCAATAGGTAACACTTTGAAAGCACTTGATTTGTGCCAAATAAGGTGCTGAGTTCCTTACAAATACCACCTTATTTAATTCTCACAACAATCCTATTGGGTAGGTGTTACTATTACCCACATTTTTCTGATGAGAAGACCAAGCCAGAGAGGTTAAGGAATCTGTCCAAGGAAATGAATCTGCTAGGAAATGAATAAGGATTCAAACCCAGATGGGCCAGCTTCAGAGTCTGAGCTCTTCAATAATCACTACCCTGCCCTAACTGCCAATAGGATTAGGTGGTCCCAGGGCATTAAGAAACTGTCATGGCTGAAGTCAATCTTCTCTTTCTTGAATGGAGACAATGAAACCCAGAGAAGGGAAGTCTCTTATCTAAGACAAAAGTCCTTCATTGTACTTCCAGGAAGAAATCCACCATTCTGTGATACCAGCTGTGCTTTTTTCTTTTTAATCCTTACCTAAGGACATTTTTTTTTATTGGTTTTTAGACAGGAAGAGAGAGAGAGAGAGAGAGAGAGAGAGAGAGAGAGAGAGAGAGAGAGAGAGAGAGAGAGAGAGAGAACGAACACGAGAACGAACACACACATCAATTGACTGCCTTCTTGTACATGCCCTGACAGAGGGGAATGGAACCCGCAACCTAGGTACATGCCCTGACCAGGAATTGAACCTGCAAGTGGGACAGTGGTCCAACCAACTGAGTCACACTGGTCAGGGCAACATCAGCTGTTCTTAATCTTCCTCCAGGGCAGAAACAAACAGATGGCATTAGTAAAAACCACCCTGCTGTCCTAGCTATGTCACTCTGTCCAAGGTACTGTTCTGGGAAGAGATTCCATCCTTTTCTGTCCAACTCACTCTTCCCTCACAGGATATGACACACTCCAGAGCCAGTGTAAGGGGCTCCTAATCATGGGATTCTCAAGGGAGGGAAAAGGGAAGGGGAGGGAGAGATGGCACCCCCGAAAGGGGGATGGGAGCTGGAATGTGGAAAATCAGGGTCACATAATTTGAGCATGGGAAAAAAGGTGTGATTCTGATATGACTCCCAGTTATGGTCTTCCTTCCCCTAAACCGACTGTTCTAAAACCTTAGCATATGTTGAAACATCATTAGGTCTTTGCTTTATTTTAATATATACAGGCAGGCAGAATACCCACAATGACTGGATTTATCCCAAGCTGGAGCTACCCACATACATTCTCTCACAAAGCAATCAATACTTTTTCCAGTATTTGATATGCATGATTGGGCCAAAAATCTTACAGATGTACTGAAATTGTACCTTTTTACTTAGTCGTCCTCTCTGTTCAATAAGCACACAGATCACAATAAGGAAGGACGATCTAGCATGACCACTGTGCAGAGGCATTCTCCAGACAACAATGGGAGCTGGGGGCATGGGGGGATCAGATTTTGCTCCCGTGCCAATGACGCAAACTGGTAGCCCCATCAAACTGACCTTCATCACTTCCACCTGCAGGTCTTCATTGAGGGAGGGCGTCACTTTCACAGCGTTCAGGACCTGATTGAGCAGCTGCTTCTCGTCAGAGTCTGTTTCCATGGATACAAACCTCTCTTCTGACAGAAGCTTCTGTAAAGAGGCACAAGGCAGTGATCACAGATAGGCCTTCCCTTGCTGCCTGATTCTGTTGTATCTTAGTCTGTACTGGGGATAATTTTTCTTAGGAGACATGTAGCTGGAGGCCATTAGGAAAGAACTCCTGCTATGTGCCATTAAAAAGAGAAAAAAAAAACCACATCAAATCTTTGGTAAACAGGTTTTTTTTTTTTTTGCAAAGTCTTTCTCCTGGTATTAGATAATTCATCATAAATTTTATCAAGTGAACTTCTAAATGGGGGGCATACAGGCAATTTGGGTGGCGGAGGTGGAGGATGAATGCGCCAAGGCGAACCTACCCCTCACAACAGTCGTGCTCACGTGTACTCTTTCTGAATGGAGCTTTGTCACAGGAGAGCAGTCCGGTAGACAAGTTCCTTTTCTCAGATGTTTACTATTTTACTTGTTACTGTGAACTGTCATTTACTCAGGAACTTTTCACGAAGCCACAAATCTTAATGTACTTTCATTAGAAAATGAATCTTAGAAAAACCTAACCAAGAAGACATTCACACCTTGACTTGTGTGGCTTAGTTGGTTGGGTGTTGTTTAGCAAAATGAAAGGTCACCGGCTGGATTCCCAGCCAGGCACACACCTGGGTGGCAGCCAGGTCCCTGGGTCAAAGTGTGTATGAGAGGAAACTAATCAATGTTTCTCTCTCACACTGATGTTTCTCTCCTTCAATTTCTCCCTCCCTTACCTTCTCTAAAAATAAGTAAATAAAATCTTAAAAAGAGAAGACGACAATGACATTCACTTTCATGAGGTTTTCCAGGGGTCATTCCACCTCATGGGACAGCCCTTTCTCTAACCCTTTCAGGACAACTCTTGCTTTTCATAAAATTCTTAGATTGTACCCAACCCACCTACCTACAACTCCCTCATCATTCCCTGGAGCCACATGGACTAAGCTTCTAAAATATCTGAAGTCAGCTAGGTCTTTTCTTCTCCATACTAAACCTCCTCCGGCACCTTCGCTGACACAGTTTCACAGATGCTCTCCTGCTTAGCACGTATGTGGCCTCCAGAGTGAATGTGACACTTCAAGTGTGGCCTGACATTAAAGAGTAGTGCACCCTAAGGTAAACTACGGGCTGTGGGTGAGAATGACAGGTCAGTGAAGGCTCCTCCTTGATTAAAGAAGAGGAGAAAAGAGGAGAGAGGAGAAAAGGAGAGGGGAGGGGAGTGAAAAACCCTGTACCCTTCTGGTGAGGGACGATGACAACCAGGAGGCTATGCATGTGTAGGGGCAGGGGTATGTGGGGAATCTTTGCACCTTCCTCTCAATTTTCTTGTAAACCTAAAACTGCTCTAAAATAATCAAGTCTTGAAAAATGATAAAAAATAAAAAGATGGCATAGAGGAATAATAGAAAGAAATGGGCTCTCCGGTGGCACCCCTGAGCTACTTCACCAAATGTAAAACTGGGTACCTCTAGGATTCAAGTCTTATAAAATAATTAAATGTGTTTATTCCCTAACGACAGTGATTCATAGCTTTAATCACATTCTCAGATCACATTAGCTTAGCTGTAAGTCATGGCGCATGATGTGTTGACTTACGCAGAAACTCCTAACTCACATTCACAAGGGATGAAATGAGCTGTTCTCCCCCCATTCTGTGCTGGACAGCTGATCTGTGAGACCCCAGGGAAGGACTTTCTGTGACTCTCTCTTCAATCTGTCCTTGGTCAATTCAGTGCAGAGTCACTGCTGTGAAGAACTTTCGGTTTCTGATTCATCCAGAATAGTAACTCCCTCTTTTTAGCTGATCAGTAGAACAAGGATGGCCAACCTCCTTCTCAGGACTCTGACATTTTGCCTGTCTTCTCTAAAGAGCTTTTTCACTATCCTCTAGTGCATGCAGGGCCGCCTGCACTTAAAGTTAGTAGGCAAACCTCTTGTTAATTACAGTGATAAAGACTGGGAAGGCCTAAAAAAAAAAAAGCATCTGAAGTTAATGGGAGGTAATAAGAAATGGTAAAAGAGAAAGCTCATGCCCTCCAGGTCATGGATGTTACCATAATTAAGCAAGCCCTGGAAATCATAGTACCCTAACTTAGAGCATCGAAGGGTTAAAAAAAAAGGAACTAAGTGGAAAATCTATACCACACTAGAGAGCAAGGACATCAGTGGCAGGTCAAAACAACCTCCCTTTCATTTTTATGGTTGGCCCAATTCCCTTGGAGAAAAGCAAAGAGTTTTAATAACATTATGGGCAATAATTAAAAAATTTCTAATGCCCTTGCATATATTAAAACACCCTTTATCTAATTCCAATCCAGTGCAGAAAAGAGAGTCTACTTTTCATACTTTTTCATATGTGTTAACTCAAAAGGTATTAGGGACCCCTCGGAACCCAGCAAGTGAACAATGAAACTGTGCATGCTGGTGTGAAAAGACATCCCACAGTGCTGCTAGCCCATGGCCATGCTGATAACCCCCTGCAGGCTGAACTTCACAGTGCCCGTCACTTAGAAACCAAACCACTCACAGCAATCAATGCATTTACACAGCCATCCCCTTGGCACTGCTGAAATGAGGTCTATCATGCAATGTGTAAAACACAAATGAACAAATGCTCAGACAAGGAAATGTGCTCAAGCATCTAACTTTTCTTATTAGACCAATTTTCTTCTTTCCAATCCTGCTCTGAGAACAGAACACATTGAGCCATTTGCCAACCTAACTGTAGGGTAGAAGACAAAATATCTTTCAGGTTTACCATCAATTTTCATGACACAGAACCACAGATGTTGAGTGATAAAAGATTTGAGTTGGTATGGAACTTGAGGTGTCTCTTTTGAAATCCCTTCTTCTCCTAAAAGTTGGACAGCACATAAAATATTTCACTTCTTGTGGGCTGAGCTGGGTGGCCATGAATCAGTGCATGAAGACAAATGCTCAACAAGATAATGCTATGCACAGAGAAATGCTAAGATTTTTAAAAATCTTGTTATCCTCTATGGTTATTACCTAATTCAATCAAATTTCTGTCTGGGTCTTTAAACAGCTAGCATTTAAAATATTAACTATTTGTTCTTTCCATGCCAAAGCAGCCTGTGAATTCCTGCCCCCCTCACCTCCGACCCTGTACACTCAGTGAGAGACATACCTGTATCCCTGCCAAGGCGTGTTGGGCCAGCTTCATATTCTTGGATTCCAAAGCCAACTGGAGAGGCAGCAGGCATTTCTCCCTGGCAAACACGTAAGTAAGGACAACATGTGAGCCCAGCAAAGTTGGCAGCCAAGGGATAGAAGCCTTATGTACACCTCCCCAAAATGATGCCACACATACACAATACAAACACTATGACCAGTTATGAAAATGCACGCGAGCTTAAAAACCACACAGCAAAAAACAAAAGTTGTGCAGAAATGACAGCATTGCAGTAGCTTGCCTTCTTAGTATGGCTCCAGGAAGAACAAACACAAAAACTCTCAAACGGCTGTTTTGGTGCACCAATTACTACATGACAGGACCCTGACCAGCCCATGAACATGCCCTGTTCTTTCCCAGATTAATAAAACTGCTTGTACGCATACACCTGGGATGAGCAACTCCAGGGAGCACCGTTTAGATGGATTTCCATGCCTCACTCATTCCTCTCCCTCACCTAGGAAGCGATGGCATCCCCACCACCACTGCCTTGCCTCGTCAATATAAACAGAAATTCTACTAACTGTCTATTTCTCCCCAAGTCAAAGTGCTCCATAATCATTTATAATTTTTAAAATGTTCTCTTTAGTCTCTAGTAACAGATATATCTGAATTTTCAGATGGAATCTTTATTATTATTTATACTTTTTTTATATCTTTTAATTGTTGTTCAAGGACATTTGTCTCCATTTCCCACCCCCCCCACCCCAGCAATCCCCACCTCCCTCCCCTGACTCCACCCACCCTTGGTTTTGTCCATGTGTCCTTTATAGTTGTTCCTAAAAACCCTTCCCTCTTTTCCCCCCATTATCTCCTCCCACAATTGTTGGATGGATTCTTAACAAACACATTTTCAAGACAGAAATACAAATTATTTATCAATAGCTTTGACCAATGACAAATACCTGGTGTCATGGAAGAAACAAAGAAAATACATGGAGAGCTACTTGGATATTTTAAAGTGTAAAGAAAATAACTGGACACTAAAGCATGTAAGCAATAAACCAAAAGGACTACAAAGATAAACAGATCTGTTGGAAGCATTCACTCTAAATAATTAAACAACAGACCAAGAATGGTAATCATCCATTATTTCCCCACGGAGTAACACTGGCACAACAAATGAAATGTTATTTAATTCTACCAGGTTCTTCCATCCCCACTGAAGCCAGAGCAGCTGCATTGCTATCTGTTTCATATCTTCACCATAAACAGAGAGTCATGACCGTAGAGGGTGTGGAAGCCACAGGGTAAGGCTACAGAATCTCATCTTTGGAGAAATAAGGGCCGCTGTTGCCAAGCACAGAAGTTAATTAGAGCTCTGGCTCCTTCCTGTCCACCCTGCAGCTCTGCCGCTTTTCCATGGACTCCTCCGTGGGCTGCTCCCGAGAGATGAAGTGTGAATCGCAGACACTCCCTAACGCTGGTCACAAAGGACAAAAACAGACTCACTCACAGAGAGCATTTGCCTTCCTAACCCTTCTCATCTCTCCCCTCACTAACCGGTGGTTACAGCACCCGCTGTTATACGGTAACTGATGAACACCAAAGCCATTTTTTCATTAGATACATCCTTTGACCGATGAATAAATTACCCAACTGTGTTACTTCCACTTGGGTGGTTATCCGAGTTGCTGTTATTATCAGTTTGTAACAATTACAAGGCAAACACTACTCTGCAGTCAATTACAGCAGCAATAGTTGATTTTTCCAATGTTTCTTTTATTTAATTGTAACCAATTTATAAGCTTGGAAAAATTCATTGGAAGGATGAAGTTGAGTGAGAAGTAGGAATAATGGGCAGAAGGCGTATTGACAGAAGAACCATAGAACTTCATCTGTAAATACTCGAAACAGGCCAATATCCACCAGGATTCATTCACTGTGAGAGAACTTTCATCCCCAATTTAGAGTCACACCTGCCAATGCGGGCACAGTACCAGTGAGCAAGTGTGGCGGTCCAAAGCTCCCGTGGTCTCACAGCCAGGAGCGGGGAAAGTATCTGTTGACTGGCTATGTGCTGAAAATGCATGAGTATTACACATTACTCATCAAAGGGCATCCAACAAGAAGAGAAACCATGTTTGGCAGCAACAAGAACACCCCGGAAATGCTGAGCCTCCCTGACCCTTGGAAAGCAGCATCATGTCTGCATATAAACAGGTGCATACCCATGTTACTGCCATCTGCAGTGTTAGTCCTCGAAATCCTCATTCCACTCTCTCACCTGTTTGTTTATACATTCACATGATTCACGCTGCAGACCTGAGCCAGGTTGTGGACCAATGCCAGGGCCACCAGGTTGCACCATGATTCCAGGGTACATTGCTGAATTGTTCCCCATGCCAGTCATGCTCACCAGGCAGGACTGGGAAATGTACTGGATTCAGCTAGGTATTGGCTGAGTTAAAAGGTATGGGTATTTGGTGGAAAAAAACAGGGGCTGCAGAATCACGCAGATCTGGATTCAAATCCTAACCATCTACAAGTTATGCAATCTCAGTCGCTCTGAGATTTAACTCTGTTGGTCTTAGCTTTTCAATCCATAAAAAGGACGTCTTACGGTCAACCCTGCAATTATAGTAAGGAGTATGCATAATATGTATCCAGAGTTGGCGAGCTTTTTCCACAAAGAGGCAGATAATATTGGGTTGGCCAAACAGTTTGTTTGGTTTATTCCATAAGATGACTCTATTAGTACTTAGTTTTCTTTTACTTCATTTGAAACAACTGTTAGATTATATTGTGACAGCTGTTATATCAGCATGCATTTCAAAAAATTATCAAAACTGGTGAGTTTTTGTGTAGTCATTTTAGTATTGAAGGTGGGAGAAAATTTCCAACATTTTTGTCATATAATGTTTTATTATTTCATGACAGGTGAAAACGCAGCCGAAACACATAAAAAGTATGTGTAGTGTACGGAGAAGGTGCTATGACTGATCGAATGTGTCAAAAGTGGTTTGTGAAGTTTTGCGCTGGAGGTTTCTCGCTGGACATTTCTCCACAGTTGGGTAGACCAGTTAAGTCGATAGCGATCAAATCAACACATTGAGAATAATCGATGCTATACACCATGCGAGAAACATACTCCAAATATCCAAAATC
>PVKU01017484.1:0-11370 GCA_004027475.1 Anoura caudifer
CTGGTCATGAAGACTGTAGTGGCCGAGGGGTGACCGTATTATTTTTATTTTTTTATTTTTCCCTTGTTCAGCATTCAGTTTTCTCTGGCCTACTGTCCTCAGAGGTGTCCCTAGATTCTCTGCCCAGGGACCCAGGCGCGAACTGTGGTCGCGCGCCCACAAGCCCCGATGTTCCCTGAGTCTTCCTTGCACAGGTTCCCACTGTCCCACGAACACGGTTCAATCCCTATGGTGCCCAGCGACTGCGCGCCCTGTCGCGCCGGGTCTCCCTGGGCGCGCTGATGCACCGATCCCCTAGCAGCTGTTTACAATGTTGCACGGGCGCAGACAAAGGAGCTGACCGGTCCCTGCTTGGCTGATCAGGGAGTGGCTGGTTTTTCACTGTCATGTGGGCGCAGATAAAGGCGCGTGCTCCAGCTCCCGCGTTCGATTCTCCCGGGGCTATGAGATCTTAGCTCCTGTCTGTGAGATTTCAAGCAACCAGGTTTATGCTGGCGTGGCGGGTCCCTGCTTGGCTGTCCAGGGAGTGATGTCCCAGCTCCCTCCCCTGAGACTTACGGCCAGCCCTGGCCCGGTTTCTCAGCCCCCGCCCTGGTCTCTGCACCGCCGGAGTACTTTCCTTACCGTCTGGTTTTTCAACGTCCACTGCAATTTTCGATAATCTGTTTTCAAATATGCTGTGTTTCTGGTGTCTGTTTGCTGTGCTGCTTTGAAAAATGTCCCGGTTTAAGACCTATGTGTGGGAGGCAAAGAGATGTACATCCTCTTACCATGCCACCATCTTCTCTCCCCTGATTTATTTTTTAATTTATGTTTTTACTATTTGATTTTTTAAAATGAAGTTCACTTATGTCTGTATATCTTGCCATCCTTTGAATTACTGATGACTAGGATGGCAATCAGTGATAGGGAGTCTTGAAGTAGCAACTAGTTTTTGTGTATAATTATTTTAACATGTCCATTCTTCACCTTATTAACTGAATTTTTCAGCTCCAGAACTTGTTTGGTTATTTTTTATAGTTTGTTTGTCTCTTTTTCTAATAGTTGTTATCTCCTTGGTAAAGTACTCCTTGTGTTCATTAATTTTATTTCTGAGCTCCCTGACCTGCCTTTTGGGTTTTCTGTATCTCGTTGAGTTTCCTCACGACTGCTATTTTGATTTCTCCATGATTTACATCACAAGTTTTTTGCTACGTTGAGTTTCTTTCTGGAGAATTGTCCTTTTCTTTCTGTGTTAGTGTTTCTGTGGCGGTCCAGGCCGCTTGACAAGTCGTCCCTCTGCTGGTGCACTTGAAGTAGCGAACACTTTTCCCATTAAGAATATTTTACTTTTCACAATTCAGCAAGTTTGATAATTAGAGCTCTTTCTCTTGTTTTCCAGTAGATGGTGCTATAGCGGAGTTTTTGGGTTTTCCTACCATTGCTGCTTAAGCCTGAGGGCAGGGGAAAGCCCAGGTGTGGAAGGCCTAGCCTTGGACGCTTGCATGTGGGAGAGGCAGCCCGGGTGGCCAGCGTGGTGGGTGGCAGTGCTGTATCCCGTCATCTCGGTCTTGGGCACCACCACCATGGCAGAGGGATGTGGCAAGTTGAGGGGATCCAGTCAGTGAGCCCACTGAGGTGATACCTGGTTCCCTGCGGTCACTGGCAGCTCTGTGCTGTGGCCCAGGGGCTGGGCCTTGTTTCTGCTGCTGCTCCTGGTCTGTGGTGGTGGGAATATGGCTGCACCTGGGGAGGGGTATGGATTGCGGGGGGAGGCAGTGGTGCTGGGCTGTGGTTTGGGGGCTGCACCCCGACTCCTCCACCGATGCTGTGTTGCTGGGGCTGCAGGTTCAGCCTTGTCCTTGGAGAACTGCAGCAGTGGGCCTGCCCCATCCTTCCCTGAAACCTGCCCCCCGCCCCAATACTCCAGGATGCCCACCCTCCCAGCGCTGACGTGTGGACCTTGCCATCTGTTGCTCAGAGGAAGCTTTGTTGGGTTCTAGATGCCCACCTAGCTGCAGATTTAAAGGGAGATACAAAGGGGTTGTCTCACTTCACCACAATACCGATGTCACTCTAAAATACCATTTCAATCAATGCACATTGGTTTATGGTTTGGGTGGTGTTTTTATGGTCTTCGTAATGCAAAGAAAATAGCGTAGGCCTGACGTAATGAGGCTTCAACCTTGTTTATTTCATTTGGCTTCATCAGAACACATGGTAGGAAAGCAAAACTAAGGATTTTTAGACATTCTTTTGACCAAATAAAGTCTAAGTGCCTCAGGGTTGTGAAACTGGACTGTGGGTACAAAAAGAAAATAAATGTCGAATACTTCTGCAAATTGTTAAGCATGACGCAAATTTGAAATGTTCTCGTTGTTTTTCACCATAAAAATCAAATATTTCTCATTTTACAAGATGAAGCTAAAAGAGTGTATAAATATAGTAGTAATGCAAGAGAAGATCTTTGTGGAAATTTTTTCTCTAATATTTTGGGAGGAAGGATTTGTTTGTTCTTTAGTATTTCTAAATAAATTGAAAAAAATTATTTTAACCTAATGTTGTAGTTCCAAGGCTCACACAGTTCCCTTGCGGGGCACTGGCTCACAAATCACGCCAGAGTCAACAAGAGAGAGTTTAAAAAAGCACCACTCCATCAAGATACAGAGATAGGTTCAAAGTCCCTCCAGAATGCGGGGAAAGACTTAGCATACAGTTGTTGTTTACAGAATTCTTAGTTAGACTTACAGAATGAAGGTGCCCTTTAGAGTTGCTGGGAATTTAATGACTGCCGCTCGCACAACATAAACTAGCTCTGTGAGAGGTGGCAACGCTGTCTAAAATGATAGAAAGGGGTGGGGTTTTGGGTGGGGATTACGAGAGAACAGGCTTGAAAAGGTTTTTGGCTGTGATTCTGAAGATTAAAATGTTAAAAGTAGCATTGATATTTAATTTGCTTATCCCTCTTATTTGTAAGGCTTTATTTACCATTTTGGACTATTTATACTATGAATTTCTACCTTATCCAGCATTGTTATTCTAATTATAAGGACAGTAACTCTATATAAAACACCACTTTAGGTCTGTGATTTTGCTGTCACTGGTCGTGGAAGCAGCTTTTCTCCACTTTCACAATGTTTGGAATCGTCGCCTCCCTCACCACTGCACGGAGGTCAGCTTTGCGCACTCGATTCCACTGTGGCACCGACTACTGCATACATGTTTTCATAATTTTTACCTTGACTTTTCACATTTTAGCATAATTCTGGGATATTTGTCCAATACATCAGGAGTAATTTTACAATTTTATTTCACTGTTTTACTAATGATATCACAGTTTTCTTTAATGATATTATAAAATACAAATATCATCGAACAGATATATCACTAGTTGGATTTTCTTGCACATGGAATTTTTTTTCTTAGAACTGGAAATTTAAGAATTTATCCCAGACAATTTTATAACAGATGAAATTGTTCTCTGGTTTCAAAAATTTTTTTATGTTCAAGTGTTTTTCAGTATTTGTGTTCTTAACACAAAGCATGGCATGATAATTCCTTAGTCCATGTTCTTTAAATCTGTCTTAAATAAATTTTAAGATGATGTCAGAAGTTAAGTCAGGGCTATAACTGCTGTGCAGAAAAATTTCATACAGCAGGCTTAAGGCTGCTGTCCTTAGCAAGTCCCGCTTCGATAGTTGGCCTTGGCTGGTGGCTGAAAACCTGGGTTTGCAGGAGGGCTCCCCTCAGTCCCTAACTACTAAGAGTGGCTCGCAGTGTCTAGAGCATTTGTACAATCAGTGGGACTCGTGCTGAACACTTGCCCTGCTGGGAATCTGGAATTTTTGTACATGTTATGGGAAGATGCCTATGTGATTAGTGTGCCATTAAAACTTGGCACTGAGTCTGACAAGACTCTGGTGCTGGTAAATGACACTTCACATGTGTTATAGGTCTTTGCTTTTCGTCACCTTGAATATTTCTTGCCAATCCCTTCTGGCCTGCAAAGTTTATGTTGAAAAATCAGCTGACAGTCTTATGGGAGCTCTCCTGTAGGTAACTAACTACTTTTCTCTTGTTGCTTTTAAGATTCTTCTTTGTCTTTAACCTTTGCCATTTTAATTATGATGTGTCTTGTTGTGAGTCTCTTTGGTTTCATCTTATTTGAGACTCTCTTCTCTTCTTGGACTCGTATGTCCATTTACTTCACCAAGTTATGGAAGTTTTCTGTCATTATTTTTTCAACTAGGTTTTCAATTATATGCTCTCTCTCTCTTTTACTTCCATGACCCTCATGATGAGAATGTTGGTATGCTTGAAGTTGTCCCAGAGGCTTCTTACACTATTCTTATTTATTTGGATTCTTTTTTCATTTTGCTCTTCTGACTGGGTGTGTTTTTCTCATATTCCAAAGCGCTGATTTGATTCTCAGCTTCATCTACTATCCTATTGATTGTCCGTAAATTGTTCTTCATTTTGGTTAGTGTATCCTTGATTTCTGACTGGTTCTTTTTTATGGTTTCCATAACTTTTTTTTTATGCTGTTGATGTTCTCTGAGCATTCTTATAATCAGTGTTTTGAACTCTGAATCTGGTAGATTGCTTATCTTCATTTTGTTTAGTTCTTTTCCTGGAGTTTTGTTTTGTTCTTTCACTTGGACTGTGCTTCTTTGCCTCCTCATTTTGGAGGCCTCCTTGTGTTTGTTTCTCTGTATTAGGTAGAGCTGCTGTGTCTCCCAGGCTTGGCAAAGTGGCCTAATGTAGAAGGTGTCCTGTAGGGTCCTGTGGCACAGCCTCCCCAATGACTCAAGCTTGGCACTCCAGGTGTGTACCCCTTTGTGTATGTTGTGTACATCATCATGTTGTAGTTGTGACTTGATTGCTTTTGCCATGTCAGTGCTAAGCATTTACCCCCACACCAATCAGCTGCAAGGACTGGCTGCACCCATTGACCACCGTGCAGGATCACTGTGCAGGGGCCCACCTCATGGAGCAGGACTTACTTCAGTGGTGCTCTGGTGCCTGCTGAGACCACCCCTTGAATATGTCATTTGTGTGATGGTTGGATGGTGCTTTGATGTGGTCTGGAGCTGTCCACTGGATGCACTGGTTATGGGGCTTCCCAGAAGGTGCAGACTAAGGTCAGCTGTCACTTGTGTTCTGCTGGGATCACCCTCCCTGAGTTAAAAACTGGTGTTCAGATAGCTGCTACTTGTGCTGGGATTGGAGGCACCCAGATGAGGACAAACTGCAAACTAAGGCTGGCTGCTGCCAGTGCTGGGCTGGGGCTATTTAGCGAGAGATGTGGGGCATGCTAAGGCCAGATGCTGCTTGTTTAATATATTTTAGGAAAGTCTGATGCATGAGCCAAGACAAGCCTTTCATATGAAAAAGCCACTCGAAACAGCTTGAGTGGCCTGCTGGTTGGGTAGGGGATCTTACAGAATCAACTGGGTGAGGTGAATAGTATGAGCCTGGCTAATGGAGACTCAGATATGGTACCTACCTGTGGTCTCAGAAAAGGAACAGTGGCCTCTGCTGGAGCTTTTGTTTGGCAGAAAACTGGCCCCCCAACTCTCACCCTGACGCCATACAATTCAGTGCCTCCCATATGTCCCTGGTTTCTGTCAAGCTGTTGCCCCAGTGCTGGAGCTCAGAGGGAATGAGTCCGAGGAAGTCTGTGTGGGGGCCCTTTAAGAGCAGCATCTGGGACTCCAGAAGCCCTCCGCCTCACTAAGCCTCAAACCCCACTGCTTTTCACAGTCAGAAGTTACGGGGCTTTTTCTTTCTGGCACTGGAACCCTGGTCTGGGGGATCCGGTGTGGGGCTAGGAACCCCGTCGCTTCTCAGGATATCTGCAGCCACGATAACCCTGCCAATACTTTTCCACCACTCGTGAGTGTAGGACCAGCCCATTCTGCATCTATGCCCCTCGTACCAGCCTCCACGTGGCCTCCTTTTTTAATCCCTAGTTGTAGGACTTCCGTTCAGCTGGATTTCAGATGGTTCTGAGTGACGGCTGTTCTGAAGTTTGCTGGTAACTCTGACGTGAGTATGGGAGTGTGTGAGCGCGGCGTTTATCTCTGTCAGCGTCTTGACCAGAGGGCCCTGATTAAACTTTTGTAGGGGGCAGCTTTTCTAATAATTGCAAAGTAATGCATTCCGTGTAAAATATGATTTGACTGGTTTAAACTTCTTTGAACCAAAGGGATCAAACTTCACTTTTCTGAAATCATGTTTATTTAATGGACCAATGTCAATTTGTAATTTTATCAGATTAATCTAAATAATATTTACATACCATGTTCTCTATTAATAATCTAAAAATAAGTGTGAATTTATTTATTTATGTAATTATTTTTTTTTTATTTATGCAATCCCCAAGTTAGGTCTAGTCTCTAAAATTATTATTTAAAGGACACATTTCATAAGCTATATATCTTTTCTATAAAAATGTCTCTAAAAATACTATACTATACTTCAATACTATAAATAATATTTGCCTTATTTCAGATGCAGCAGGAGTTTGAAAACTCTAGAGAACTAAAATAAGGTATGTTGCCATATTTTATTAATTACATTTTGATATCATTGATTTCTGAAACAATCTGAATAGTAAACAGCATCTGTTTACATGTTAGAGTAACAGATACTGTATTAAATATTTTCTTGTTCATAGGGAGTAAAAAACATAAATGCAAAAACATTCATAAGGAAGAATACACTAACTTGCATTTATTCCTCATGCTCCATAGCTTTTTAAAAATCTCCTGTGTCCGTGTATCTCTTTTCATTTCTGGCTCTCCCCTTCCTTTCCCCCGCCATGCCTGTGGACCTGTCAGCCTGCACTGAAACTCTAGTCAGACAACTGGGCTTCATCCACTTCTTATGTTGTGCTGGTGATGTCAGGCCAAATAGCCTGGCTCACCTAGTGATATTGGGTTGGTCAAATATTTGTTCTGTTTTTTCTGTAAGATGGCTCTTGTATCACTTAGCTGTCTTTAAGTTCATTTGAAAAAATTTTGTTAGATTGTATTGTGATAGTTGTCATATCAGTGTGCATTAAAAAAAGTTATCAAAATTGGTGAATTTTTGTGTAACCATTTTAACATTGAAGATGGGAGAGAATAAGCAACATTTTCAGAATATTGTGCTTTATTATTTCAAGAAAGGTAAAAATGCAAGTGAAATGAAAAACAGGATTTGTACAGTGTATGAAAAAGGTGCTGTGTCTGATTGAACCTGTTAAAAGTGGTTTGTGAAGTTGTATGCTGGAGATTTCTTTCTGGACAATGCTCCACGGTCAGGTAGACCAGTTGAAGTTGATAGTGATCAAATTGAGACATTAATTTAGAACAGTCAACGTTATACCATGCAGGAGATGGCCAGCATACTCAAAATATCCAAATCAAGTGTTGAAAATCATTTGCACCAGCTTGCTTGTGTTAATCACTTAGATGTTTGGGTTCCACATTAAGTTAAGCAAGAGAAACATTCTTGACTGTATTTCCACATGTGATTCTCTATTTAAACGAAATGAAAACATTCTATTTTTAAAACAAATTGTGCCCTGGCTAGTGTGGCTCAGTGGATTGAGTGATGGCCTGTGAACCAAGAGGTTGCCAGTTCGATTCCCAGCAGGGCACATGCCTTGGTTGTAGACCAGGTCCCCAGTGGGGGTATGTGAGAGGCAACCGCACATTGATGTGTCTCTCCCTCTCTTTCTCCCTCCCTTCCCCTCTGTGTAAAAATAAATAAATAAAATCTTTAAAAAAATAAAACAAATTGTGACAGGCGATGAAAAGTGGATACTTTACAATAACGTGGAACTGAAGAGTGTGGGGCAGGGCAAATTTACTAGCACCAACCACACCAAAGGCCAGTCTTCATCCAACGAAGGTGCTGCTATGTATATGATGGGAATGGAAGGACATCATCTGGACGTCGTCTGTTATGAGCTCTTTCTGGGAAACCAAACAATTAAGTCCGACAAGTACTGCTGCCAATTAGACCAAATGGCAGCAGCACTCGATGAAAAGCACCTGGAATTAGTCAGCAGGAAACGTATAATCTTCCATCAGGATAACACAAGACCAACAAGTTTCTTTGATGACCAGGCAGAAACTTTACAGGTTGGCTGGGAAGTTCTGATTCATCCACCGTATTCACCAGACATTGCACCTTCAGATTTCCATGTATTTTGGTTTTTACAAAATTCTCTTAATGGAAAGTATTTAATTCCCTGGAAAACTACAAAAAGCTCCCGAAACAGTTCTTTGCTCAAAAAGATAAAAAGCTTTGGGAAGATGGAATTATGAAGTTGCCTGAAAGATGGCAGAAGGTAGTGAAACAAAACAGTGAATACATTGTTCAATTTTAAAGTTATTGGTGAAAATGAAAAATGTATCTTTTATTTTTACTTATAAACCAAACTGTTTGGCCAACCCAATACTTACTCAAGCAGTTACAGTTCATGTAGCTGTTGCTAAGGCATGGCATTTACGTCTCCAGTCCTTGACTTTGTCATTGGTTTCCCTTTGACCCTCAGGAAAAACTCCAGATTCCTTTGCTTGGAGTAAAAACACTGAAATCCACTTCGTTCTTGCCAAATAATTCAGCCTTATCTCTAGATGCCGCTCACCCCGCTCTGCCCCTTTGCTCTAGCATCTGGCCAAACGAGACGACTTCTAGTTCCACAGGTGTTCTCCCTCGCCTCCCGTCTGGGCGTCTGCTTCACTGTCCGTCTGGCGTACTCTTTCCTTGTCCTTCAGGTGCCAACTTACATACATATCAGCTCCATCGAAGAGCTGACATGACTGACACAAAACTGGGATGTCCCTTCTGTGTGCTCCACCAGCGCCCTGTTAATATTTGTCATTGTGTGCAGGACTCTGGGTGGAAACTGCCTGCTCATCCTTTACAGTGTATGACTGAGCGGGGTGGACGGTGTCATATTCACCCTGTAACTGCAGTGCTCGTCATGCTCCCTGAGCCCATGGTTGTTGAACAAATGAACGACAAACAAGAAAACCAGGAGCTCCGATACGCAGCCACAGCGGCAGTTAACTCGGTGTGCAGCCGTGGGCAGGTTGCGATCCATAGACATCTCGTGTGTGTGTGTCGTAGTCATGCGTAGACGTTTTCATTCTCCACACTTACACCTATTTGTATTGTAAATAAAGAATATAATTATTTTTTCTTTCCAGGTACTGCTGAATATGATTTAGAATTTAATAGAGCTCATCCTGTATAATCACTTGATCAAGAATATTCGACTGACAATCTACTTTTCAAAGCATCACAAGACTGTGCAAGTTTTGAAGGAAAAGTAGATGATATGAAATACAAATCTGGACTGTTAATATAACATTTTGATTATTTTACATTAAACACATGATGTGTGAAATCTTCACTAAAGAAAACATCTTTAGATCAAATGTGTATGATGAAAATTTGTATAGTATACAAACTATATTTCTTGGCATGGAAGGTGTAAGCAGCTTTCTAAGTGAAAGCCAGCAGTACTGAGTTTTACGCACTCACACTGCCCAGATACCAGCTGTTTAAACAACATTCAAACGGCCAAGGTATTGTTCATACTTTAATAGTGTTAATTGATGGCTTGTATGTGTTTTTTCCAATTTTCCCACTATATTTGGTCCTAGAGAGTCAGACAGACATCATTTGATATCTGCTATGGCTACCATCAGTGCTGGATGTATTACAATTGTTGTAGTGCCGCTAGACTTATCGTATGTAATTTTAAACCCTGGTTTGTAGATCCTCCCTCATGGTGAAATAAAGTTTGCCGAAGGCTCTTCCTCTTTTCTGTTGATTTATTTGTTTATTTATTTTGAAACAGTCTTAAAATTAGAGAAAGTTCCAAGTTTTAGTACAGAGAACGCTTTTCCCCGAACCTTTTGAGAGTAAGTTGCTGACATTGTGCCACCATCCCGGTTCCTTTAGTGATTGTTCCCACCACTCAGTGCATTCCACGCACTTCCCATACGACCTTCGCAATCAGAAAATTAACGCTAATGCATTCTGTCATTTAATCCTCATATTCTTTTCAACTTTGCCACTTGCCTGAAGAATCTATTTTGGCAAAAAGGTCCTGTTGAAATGCACGGATACATTTAGTCATCCTGTCTGTCTGTCTCCGTCAGTCTGGAACAGTTCCTTATTCCTTAGTCTTTCCTTGATTTTCATGACCCTGAATTTTTTGAAGAGTAAGTTCCAGTAATGAAGAACGCTTTTCAGTGTGTTTTTTTCTGATGCTTTCCTATGGTAAGATTCAGATCATACATTTTTAGCAGGAGCATCACAGGAGTGGTCCTGTACTCTTCTTGTTGCGTCCTGTGGCGTCACCTACAATTTTGATTCCTGCCGTTCTTGGTGTTGTTAGTGTCAATTCCTGAAGGTTGTATCTGCCTGGTTTCTCCTCCGCACTGTTTCCTTTCTACTCCACAATCAACTGATATTGTGTAGGGAACTACTTGGAGACCGTATAAATATCACTTTTTCATTAAGCTTTTGATTTATTCATTTATCAATATAGATTTATGGTTTATTTTATTCAATGGGTTATAACATATTAAAATCATTTTTAAAATTTATTTTTCATTTAGAAATATACTGTATTGTCAATTTCAGGCTTACAGAAATGTTCCAAGAATAGAAAACAGGATTCCTGGACACCATTCCCAAAATGTTAACATTTTACTGTATTTGCTTTATACTTTCTCACTTCTCTCTTTCTAGATAAATATAAATGTAGGTATGTAATATATAAGGGAAGGGACCAAAAAAACTGGAATTATCTTTTGGAGGGAGGGCTCCTTGTAACACAGGCTTCCTCCGCTGGGTGAATGTTCTAGAAACCCATCTGTATCAGTGTACCAGCTGGCGTTGTTATGAGAGGCTACATTCTGCTTCAGTGAATTTTTTTTGAAGATTCCTTAAATGCGTTTGCCCATTTCATGATAGGCTGCTGCAGTGAGCAGCAGGGAATCACATGAGGTACGTGTGTACATAGGTATACATATATACATGCAGATATTAATCTGTAGCCCTGTATCAAAATATTTTGAAAAGCAGGAGATCTCACCAATACTTCCATTCCATCCCAGTCCCACATGGTTCATTCGAGTGTTTCCCTTTGAATTTTAACTCCCTTTCCTGATAGTAAGCTGGCTCCCGTCATCAGTATCTCTGATTATTTGTTCAAACTTCTTGTTTGTAACCAGTCTCTGCCCCAACGCACATGTCCTCCTCACTCGTGCTTGGATCGCAGCACCCCACATTGGTCCCCTCTGCTGTTTCTCCCAAGGGTATGCCCTCCGCACCCCATCCTCCCCCAGACACCTGTGCCAGGCTACCTCCTCTGCAGAT
>PVKU01017485.1:0-11366 GCA_004027475.1 Anoura caudifer
CGTGATGTACTAGTGAACCTCGCCAAACCCCAAAAACAAGGACACGCAAAACGCGTTACGAACCCAACTTCAGATCAAAAAACTGGCGTTATTTGATTAAATAACTACATTACAAACCAACCCTTACTGATTGAATGCTACCACTTTAAGGAACTTATTTTCCTTTGACAGCCTCCTCTCTAGATCCATCAAAATTTCCAAAGGGTATTCTCTCCACACAATCAGCCAGCCAACGTTCATGTAGCTTAATACCAAAGCAAGGCACTGAAAATGCCTAGATGAGTTTTCAAAACTCCATAAACAAACAGGTTAGGTCCCAGCCTTTCTATGAGCTGCAAACAAACCTACACGTGCAAGTATCCGCATTCCAGTGAGAATGCCCTATAAATCGCCCTCGACGATATAAAGGAGCGAGTATCAAACACACCATCAGGTAGCTCGCAACACATTGCTCAACCACACCCCCACGGGAAACAGCAGTGATAAAAATTAAGCAATCAACGAAAGTTTGACTAAGCTATGTTTGCTTAGGGCTGGTCAATTTCATGCCAGCCACTGCGGTCATACGATGAACCCTAGTTAATAGACCCACGGCGTAAAGCATGCTTAAGATAACTAAGCGATAAAGCCAAACTCTAGCTACGCTGTGAAAAGCCACAGCTACTGTAAGCTTCACCACAAAAGTGACTTTAAATAATCTGAATACACGATAGCTAAGACCCAAACTGGGATTAGATACCCCACTATGCTTAGCCCGAAACCTAAAGAATCCATATAACAAGATTCTTCGCCAGAGTACTACTAGCCAAAGCTTAAAACTCAAGGACTTGGCGGTGCTTTATATCCTTCTAGAGGAGCCTGTTCTATAATTGATAAACCCCAATAAACCTCGCCAACCCTTGCCAACTCAGCCTATACACCACCATCCTCAGCAAACCCTGAAAAGGACTTACAGTAAGCCCAATTACAGTATGTAAAAACGTTAGGTCAAGGTGTAGCTCATGGGTTGGAAAGAAATGGGCTACATTTCCTACCAACAGGACAAGACTTACTCAAACGAAAGTCCTTGTGAAACCGAGAACCAAAGGTGGATTTAGCAGTAAACTAAGAATAGAGTGCTTAGTTGAATAAGGCCATGAAGCACGCGCACACCGCCCGTCACCCTCCTCAAATATCAACAGTACCTCCAACCCTATTTCTACATACCGCAATCATTAGAGGAGATAAGTCGTAACAAGGTAAGCGTACTGGAAAGTGTGCTTGGATAACCCAAAGTGTAGCTTAACCCCAAAGCATCTAGCTTACACCTAGAAGATATTATATAAATAGTCACACTTTGAGCCGTACTTAGCCTGTAACAAATAAAATGTAACTACATAACCTTATCTAAAACAAAACATTGACCACAAACATAAAAGTATAGGAGATAGAAATTATAATTGGCGCTATAGAGATAGTACGGCAAGGGAACGATGAAAGAACTGACTAAAGCAAAGAACAGCAAAGCTTACCCCTTGTACCTTTTGCATAATGATTTAACTAGAATAGACTTAGCAAAGAGAACTTAAGTTAATAACCCCGAAACCAGACGAGCTATTCACGAGCAGCCCCAAAGAGCACACTCATCTATGTGGCAAAATAGTGAGAAGACTTTTGAATAGAGGTGATAAGCCTACTGAGCCTGGTAATAGCTGATTGTCCAGAAAAGAACTTTAGTTCTAACTTAAGCCTACCAACCAATATCATAATTTTACTGTAGCCTTAAGAAATAGTCTGAAAGGGGACAGCCTTTCAGACACAGGATACAACCTTCACTAGAGAGTAAATACATTAATAAACCGTAGTTGGCCTAAGAGCAGCCACCAATAGAGAAAGCGTTCAAGCTCAACAATAAAATTGATCCTATCTCAACAATAAACACCAACTCCTAGTATTAAAACTGGACCATTCTATAACTATATAGAAGAGACACTGTTAATATGAGTAACAAGAAATTAATTCTCCCCGCGCAAGTGTGTATCAGAATGAATACTCACTGATAGTTAACGTAAACAAAGTAAACTTAAACAACAAGCCCTTTGTTCTTTATTCGTTAGCCCAACGCAGGAGCTCCTCAAGGAAAGATTGAAAGGAGTAAAAGGAACTCGGCTAACGCAAACCCCGCCTGTTTACCAAAAACGTCACCTCTAGCATAACCAGTATTGGAGGCACTGCCTGCCCAGTGACATAAGTTCAACGGCCGCGGTATCCTGACCGTGCAAAGGTAGCATAATCACTTGTTCTCTAAATAAGGACTTGTAGGAATGGCCACACGAGGGTTTTACTGTCTCTTACTCCCAATCAGTGAAATTGACCTTTCCATGAAGAGGCGGGACTGTTCAAATACGACAAGAAGACCCTGTGGAGCTTTAATTAATTAACCCAAGAGCAAATAGTTTAATACCAAAAGGGATAAAACAACCTCAAATGGGCTAACAATTTAGGTTGGGGTGAGTCGGAGTACAAACTATCCTCCGAGCATTTTAAGCTTAGACTTACCAGTCAAAGCCGCACTACTTATTGATCCAAACCTTTTGATCAATGGAACAAGTTACCCTAGGGATAACAGCGCAATCCTATTCAAGAGTCCCTATCGACAATAGGGTTTACGACCTCGATGTTGGATCAGGACATCATAATGGTGCAGCAGCTGTTAAGGGTTCGTTTGTTCAATGATTAAAGTCCTACCTGATCTGAGTTCAGACCGGAGTAATCCAGGTCGGTTTCTATCTATTATATGCCTCTCCCAGTACGAAAGGACAAGAGAGACAAGGCCCCCTTAAACTAAGCGCCTTCTAGCCAAACAGATGCTACCCACCTCAATCTGATAAGCGATAAATATATTACCCCTAGACGAGGGGTCTGCTAAAGTGGCAGAGACCGGTAATTGCATAAAACTTAAACCTTTATTACCAGAGGTTCGAATCCTCTCTTTAACAAAATGTACTTTATCAACCTCCTAACCACAATCGTCCCTGTTCTATTAGCCGTGGCATTCCTAACTCTAGTTGAACGAAAAATTCTAGGATATATACAACTACGTAAAGGACCAAACGCTGTAGGCCCTCATGGCCTACTTCAACCAATCGCAGACGCAAGCTATTCACAAAAGAACCCCAGCACCCACGAACATCGTCTACGACCATACTCATTATTGCTCCTATCCTAGCCCTAGCACTAGCCCTAACCACATGAATTCCACTACAAATACCCCACCCACTAATTAACGTAAATCTCAGTGTACTATTTCTTCTTGCCATATCAAGTCTAGCAGTATACGCTATTCTCTGATCCAGATGAGCATCCAGTTCTAAATATGCACTAATTGGAGCCCTACGAGCTGTCGCCCAAACGATCTCCTACGAAGTAACCCTAGCAATTATTCTATTATCCGTCTTGCTAATAAGTGCTTCCTACTCATTATCAACCCTAATTATTACCCAAGAATATATATGACTAATCTTCCCCTCATGACCTCTTGTAATAATATGATTTATCTCAACCCTAGCAGAAACTGATCAAGCTCCCTTTGACCTAACAGAAGGCGAATCGGAAATAGTTTCTGGATTCAATGTAGAGTATGCAGGAGGCCCCTTTGCCCTATTCTTCTTAGCAGAATAGGCTAACATCATTGTAATAAATGCACTACCAACTACTTCTAGGCACATACAACAATCCGACAACTCCTGAACTCTATACTACTAACTTTGCAGTTAAAGCATTACTCCTTACAATATCATTCCTATGAATTCGCGCATCCTACTCCTGCTTCCGTTATGACCAACTAATACATCTGCTATGAAAAAACTTTCTCCCCCTAACACTAGCCCTATGTATATGATATATCACAATGCCTATTATGACAGCCAGTATACCACCCCAAACACAAGAAATGAGACCATAAACTATTGCTCACAGAATTTCTTCTAAGTGAGTCTGCCTCTTTGAGTGTCAGCTATTGTGTACTTTCTTTTCCCTATGATCTCCCCTATGCCATGCTCATGAAATGTGTGTAGTATTCATGTACCTATTTGTGTTAAAACGACGCTTTCCTTACCTTCCCGAAGACATTCCCACGTGGAAATCCTGTCAGGAATGGTGCTTGGCGTGTCCTTCCCAGTCAAGTGCTGTTGAATCCAAAGTGTTGAATGGAGCCATCCTGGTGCCAATGATTTTTGACGATTGATTTGGATCTTGGAGTATGTCATCTGTTTCCCGCGTCGCCTCACATGGTTCATCCTCAGGCAGTATCTGGGCTGGATGCCCTTGAAGAGCAGCGAGTCCATCCGATGCGTTCGGAGCCCTGGCAACTCCTGACTCGGATGCTAACCCTTACCCCTACACCCTGTCCCATACCTTAGTGCTCACAGAAAGACAATTTCTTCTAAGCGAGTCTGCCTTTTTGAGTGTTAGCTATTGTGTCCTTTCTTTGACCCCATGATCTGTCCTGTGCCATGTTCATGGAATGTGTGTAGTGTTCATCTACCTATTTGTGTTGAAACGACGCTTTCCTACCTTCCCGAAGACATTCCCATGTGGAAATCCTGTCAAGAATGGTGCTTGAGGTGTCCTTCCCGGTCAAGTGCTGTAGAACCCAAAGTGTTGAATGGAGCCATCCTGGTGCCAATGATTTTCAACGATTGATTTGAGTCTTTGAGTATGTCATCCGTTTCCCGAGAGGCCTCCGGTGCTCCATCCTCAGGCAATATCTGCGCTGGGTGGCCTTGAAGAGCAATGAGTCCATCCGATGCGTTCAGACCCCTGGCAAATCTCCAATGTGAACCTGTAATGCAGTTAGCACACGTTAGATCTATCGCAGCACCTTCTACATCCTACACATCTTTTCTTCCATGGATCTAGCATTTCCACCCTTCTTCATTTTACAAACCCTACTGTACCAAAAACTTGGCTTATCTTCATTCATCTTCAATATCGGAATGGCCATACAAACACGCCACACTTTTCATAAGTTTTCTTTATTATCCAATGCAGAGGAAACAAGTGGGGAGTCATGCCCAAAACGGCAAGCAAGTGAAATAACAGCAGCTCTACTTTGTTTAATTTATTTCCTTTTTTTACCCTGTGGTACACGATATCGAAGAAAGTTTAACTTTTCTCATTCTACAAGGAACCTGCAACAGACTAAGCCAATGACAAACGATTTTCAAACACACTGGGAACATTTCAAAATCTGACTCCATCGTGCTGCCAACGCAGTCCCAAGAAATATCACATACAAACGATTCCTTCCTGCTTTGACCCTCCTTGTGAATACCACTCACAAGGGAACTAGACCGTGCTAACATTAAGATGCTTTTTGGGATGTGCTTGTATCTACCGCGGCCATCCAAAGTCATTCATATTCCACTGGAATCAACCCCTTTTTCTGCCAACTTGCCCAAAGTGTCATTCTCCAAAATGGCCACCAGACGGCAGCAGAGACCGACGAATGCCACGCATAACCTAGTCTTGCCTTGTCGGAAAAGTTCAAGCCTTTTTAACTGTGACATCCAAACACAGGCACACGTTTCATTTCACAAAAAATAAAAAAAAAAAGGATGGCACAATGTTGTCCCCATTCTGTTCCACTCCCCTCTGCCATATTGCAGAAGCAGAGAGTTCTCCCACGGGCTTTCTCCGGGCTTCCTGACAACGAAAATTCCTCACCACTGAGAAAATTCGGAATACTGAACTCAATAGCCACATGAAGGTGCGAGGTCTGGGGAGCGCTGCAGATCAATCACAACTATGAAGCCAGCCTAAAACCCTTTTTCCATGGTCTCCAAAGAGAACTCTGGGCTCTCACCTCATCCTGAAGCTTCAGAGACATCTCCGAATGAATTCGGGGTTCTTTCACTTGCAGGATACGTTCAGTTGGTCTCATAGGGAGCAGTACCTGTTCCGAGGAACCTGCTGCATTTCCACAAACACCTCCTGCTGCAGGACTCCATCGAAATCCGCTACGACGACAACCTCAGCTCCTTTGGATGAAGACCACCTTTTGGAGGGGGATGGTGCTGCTTCCTGGACTGGCCCTCCATCTCTCCCAATCCAATTAATTGTAAAATATCAGTGATTCATCCACCTTCACAATTTAGTTTAGAAATAGAAGTTTCCTTCTCTTTCAGTAGAGAACCTCATGTGGTTTGGGGATCAAGAAGGGTTCCCCTTCCTCCCTGGTTCACGTCTCTGGAACCCAAACTTCAAAGCCATGGACCTAACTTGACTGGTGCAAGTGATTTTCGATGCTTGCTGAGGGTGCTTTACGGATGTTGCCTAAATCCCATGGGCCATACCATGGTCTGCCCTCAGGGAACCTCTGCCCTCCACGGCAACTGGTCCGCCGCACCCATACAGCATCGCCACGTGAGAAATATCCAGCATGGACCGTGATCCACCACAGACATGGTGTGTCACTCACGGCAACATCTCCACACACACTGCAAATCTTTCTGTACCTCATAGGGGTGCTTTTACCTTTCTTGAAAGGACAAACCCAAAAGGATCGAATACGTGACTTATGTTATTCCATCTTCAGTGTGAAAGCAACCATGCACATATTCACCACTTGTGTTCACATTATTTTTAACACAGGCTGGTGTAACAGCTGTCATGGTGCAATCTAACAACACGGTTTCGAAGGACATCAAGGCAAGTGTGCATGACCAAAGCGATTTCACGGGGTAGCTGTGTGGCGGTGGAGGAGGGTGGGGGACAAAACTGAACTGGTTACCAGACCGATGGAAGGCACAGTTCAACCATCATCACAGCCTTGAAATCTTACACAATAGGTTCTTGGCTCTCGTAGCACTTCAGCGACCATTCACACTGAATGGATGACTGGAGAGTTCTGTTGTTGGGGACGTCTGAGGTGGACTCCTACAGAACCTCCTAAAGGAACCACCACGGCCATTACAAAATGACTCCACATGACACACGGTAAAGAGGCTCCACACCAAAACTTGAGAAAGAAAGACTCACCCTTGACTGCACGTGTTGTAAGCAGAAGCTGCAAAGGGACAAGTTTTGCACCTGGACGGGGAATCTAAAATGGTAAACAAAGTCCAGCCAAATCCAAGAAATGAGGCTGGAGACATATCCCGAAGGGCACCTGTGTACGATGTTACGACTGATATTTTACTTTCTTATTTTGTGTGTGGGGGGGGGTGGTACCTCTTGCTGCAGCATTATGTATGAATTTTACCTCCCCATTCTTTAAGAAAGCTGCAGCAGTCCAAGCAAAGACAAATGACTTTCAAGCACACCTGTAACTGGTCAAAGCCTGATTCTAGTAGGCTGCAAAGCCAGTTCAAAAGTCACATAGTACACGTTTACAGCTCCCTTTGTCCTTCATCTGCAAACCAGTGGCAAGGTAGCTGGACAGTGCTGCCATTTCGACGTTTACAAATGCACCTGTGATGAATACTTCCATCAAAAGCCGTGGATACTGCGTTGAAATCAACCACTTTTCCTAGACCTACACTAAGATGTCGTTCCACAAAATGGCCACCGGATGGCAGCAGACACCGCCAGATGGACCCCATATCCCAACGATGGCTGGGCTGAAAGGTTCCTTGCTTTGGTAGCCTGCGATGCAATGACGGACACACGTTTCATTCCCCCTCCCCCACCTCCGACAACGTGACTGGAAAACAGCCTCGCTGTTTTCTTCCACTGCCTTCCACCACCTTTCAGGCGGTTTCAACGTTCCCATCGTCCCACAACGTTGTTCTCTTTCCGAGCACACACATCTTCCGGTTGCCTTCTGCACTCTTCCAGGGAATGGGCATTTCTCCTGAACAAGACATTCGGAGAGACAAAACTCAAAGGCCATGCGAAGGGGCAGGATCTGGTGAGTACTGTGGATGGAACACGACCGTACGACTAGGCTGAAATCGTTGTTCCGGGGTCAGAAAGAGAAACGTGCACTCTTCACCTTATCCTGAAGCTCATGTGTCTTCTGCTGACAGATTCCAGGCTCTTTTGCTTGGATGGTGCTTTCAGTGGGTCCAAAGGGGAGCAGTACATGTTGCCAGTAACCTGCTGGTTTCCCCAGGAGCTCCCACTGCAGGACTCCCTCCCGAATCCACCGCAGCGACCATGACCTCCCATGGATGAACACTGCCCTTTGGAGCGGCTGCTGGTGGTGGTTCCTTGGTTTACCCAGAATCTCTCCTGTTCCACATTGTTCTCAAATACAAACCATTCGCTTACCCCCCCACACACACACACACCCCCAACAAATTGGCCTTGGAAAAGGAAGGTTTCCCTTACCTTTCACTACAGAAGCACTTGTAGACATGTGATCAGGAGGGCTCCCCTACCAACCTACTTAACTTCTCTGCAACCCAACTGTTAAAGTGATTCATGGAACCATGCTGATGCAAATGATTTTCCATACTAGATTAGAATACTTTCAGTATGTCGCCTGTCTCCCGTGTGCCATAACATGGTCTATAGTCAGTGAAGGTCTGCCCTGGATGACTCTCCACTGCTACCCATCTTGCCTACCGATGGGGGAACCGACCATGAAAAATCCCCAGCACGAAACTTGCGATCCGCTTCGGACACGTTCCGTCACTCGCAGCAATGTCTCCACACACCACAAACCTTTTCTTACCTTAAAGTTGCACCTTTACCTTTCTTGAAATGACACAGCCAAAAGAGCTGGAAATGTTGCTCATGTTCATGAGTCTTCCGTGTGAAGAGCCCCACATGCACAATATCCAGTGCTGATGATGTTTTCTTATTAGATGCTGAGAGAATGGCTGCTAGGACACATTCTAACAAAACAGTTTCAAATGACGTTAAAGGCAAGTATAAGTGACTGGAGCCAGGTGATGGGGGTGAGGGGCAAACAGTGGAAGTGAGGCTGGGGACCAAATCAACTTTTTGTCTAAACAGACTTTTCGGCCAACCTGACTGAACTCAAGGTTCAACAAGCAGTGCTGCCTCCCAACCCTCTGCAGTGTGTTTTGGCTCTCCTAGCCCTTATGCTGGCACTCACACAGGATGGAGGAGAACGTTCTGTTGTTCGTGACTTCTGAAACACACTCCTACAGAAGTTCCAAAATGAGTCACCATTACAATTAAAAAATAACGTGACCAGAACAAGGCTAAACATGCTATGAAAGATCTTCACCATTGAATGCACACATTAGAAGCAGAAGCTGGAAAGGTACAAGTTTGGTGCCCATACGAGGCATCTAAAAAGGTAAATGTACTCTAGCCAAAGCGAAAAAAATGAGACTGTACACATGTCTGCAAGGGCAATACATACAATAATAGTGCTGATATTTTACTTTGCTTTCTTTTGTATCTCTTGGGGCAGCATTATGTATAAATTCTACCTTCACATAACACGACGAAGCTGCAGCACACAAAGTAACGACGAATCATTTTCAAACACACCTGCCACTTGACAAAACCTGACTCTACAACACTACAAACCCACTTCCAACAAAAGTCAGATAAACCACGTTCATCGCTCCCCTTCCCTTAACTTACAAATCAATCACAAAGTAACCAGACAGTGCTGAGATGTAGATGCTCGCAAATGCACTTGTAAATACCACTGCCAGGAAAAGTCATTGTCATTCCACTGGAATCAACCACTTTTCCTGCTGACCTGCACCTAGGTGTCATCCCCAAAATAACCACAAGATGGCAGAAGAGAACGACAGAGGCAGGGCAAATCCCATTCATGGTTTGGCTGAAAGGCTCGTTGCTTTGTATCATGACATTCGATCACAGGCACACTTTTCATTTTCCCTCAAACATGGTGACTGCACAAGGTCGTCACCGTTTTCTCCCACTTCCCTCTACCACCTTTCGGGTAATCTCAACAATTCCATATTCCCAAACTTTGTTATCTTTCAGTGCAAACAACTCTTCCCAGTGGCTTCTGCAGTGTTCCAAGGAATGAAAATTTCTCTCCTTAAAGAAAAATTCACAGAGACGAACTAAAGGGTCATGGGAAGGAGCAAGGTCTCTGAGCACTGTGGAGGAGTCGGGACTGCGCAGCCAGGCTGGAACCGTTCTCCCTGGTCACCAAACAGAAATGTGCTCTGTCAGCTAATCCTAACCTTCCGCATCTTCTGCTGACAAACTCCAGACTCTTTCCCTCCGGCAGAGCTTTCAGTTGGGATGACGGTGAGCGGTGCCTGCTGCCAGTAACCTGCTGGCTTTCGGGAACCAGCTCCTACTGCAGGACTCCCTCCCTAATTCACCACAAGGGCACCATCACCTCCTTTGGATGAAGACCGCCCTTTGGAGGGGCAACTGGTGGTTCCGTTCTTTGCCCTCAGTCTCTCCCGTTCCACATTATTCTCAGATAGCAAACATTCATCCTCCCCCTACACATACAATCTTCATGGAAATAATGGAACACTTTCCTTATGTTTCAGTGGAGAACCACTTCTGGAAATCCACTCATGAAGGATCCCCCACTATCCCACTTAACTCCTGTGGAGCCCAAATGGCAAAGCAATTAACATAACCAAGCTGGTGCAAATTTTCAAAGCCTCATTGGGGCACTTTCAACATGTTGCCTGTCTCCCACCTGCCATGACGTGATCTGTCCTCAGTGAACATCTGCCTTTCAGGGCTCTCCACTGCACCTGGTCTGCCTGCCTGCGGGAGAAATCTCCAGCATGAAACTTCTCAATCCACTTCGGACACGTTCCATCAGTCACGGCATCTTTTCCACACACACCGCAGATCTTTTCCTGCCTTACAGTTGCACTTGTATCTTTGTTTGAAATGACAAAACCAAAAAGACCAAATATGTTGCTTGTGTTCATGCATCTTCACTGTGAAAATGGCCAACCATACACTCACCACTTGTGAGATTTTTTTATCACACGCTGATGGAACACCCATCACGATACAGTCCAACATGATGGTTTCAAATGAAGTTAAAAACAAGTCATGGTAACCACCACACCCCAGCCCCTAACCCTAACCCCGAACTATGCCACGCACCAGACACCAGAATGGGTGTCCAAAGCCTGCCCCTGACTCCAAATGCCTCAATCTGGACATCACACCACAGAGAACAGCGTGTCCTCCTACTTGAATCTGTAAACCCTTGAAATGTAATCATCTCATGTCTAAAACCATGAAGCAGTTTTCTTTTTAAAAAACATTGTATTACATCAAACAAATGATGCAATAATGATGCACATTGGACATGAGATACATGAGGCTGCTGCTGGCATAACGAGGCACACGCTTTGAAAGCGAAACCAATTAAAGTCATGAGTATATGGGATGTCCTCCGGATTAAAAAATTCTAGGCAGCAGGAGAAGCTATTTCAACAGTAAGA
>PVKU01017486.1:0-11367 GCA_004027475.1 Anoura caudifer
TTGTCTGAGGTATCATTGGCAAATATGTTTTCCCATACAGTTGGTTCTCTTTTTATTTTAATACTGTTTTCTTTAGCTGTGCAGAAGCTTTTTATTTTGATGAGATCCCATTTGTTTATTCTTTCCTTTATGTCCCTTGCTTTAGGGGACATATCAGTAAAAATGTTGCTGCATGAAATATCTGAGATTTTCCTGCCTACGTTCTCCTCTAGGACTTTAATGGTGTCACAGCTTATATTTAAATCTTTTATCCACTTTGACTTTATTTTTGTGTATGGTGTAAGTTGGTTCTCGAGTTTCATTTTTTTGCATGTAGCTGTCCAGTTTTCCCAACACCAGTTGTTGAAGAGGCTATTTTTACTCCATTTTATGTTGCTGCCCGATTTGTCAAATATTAATTGACCATAGAGAATTGGGTTTATTTCTGGGCTCTCTGTTCTATTCCACTGGTCCATGTGCCTGTTTTTTATGCCAGTACCAGGCTGTTTTGATTACAGTAGCCTTGTAATACAGTTTGGTGTCAGGTATTGTGATCCCTCCTACTTTGCTCTTCTTTCTCAAAATTGCTGCAGCTATTCAAGGTCATTTATGGTTCCATATAAATTATTGAAGTGTTTGTTCTATGTCTGTGAAGTATGCCATTGGTACTTTAATAGGTATTGCATTGAATCTGTTAATTGCTTTGGGTAGTATGGACATTTTGATGATGTTAATTCTTCCAATCCATGAACACGGTATATGTTTCCAATTGTATGTGTCTTCCTTGAGTTCTTTCTTCAGTGTTGTGTAGTTTTCTGAGTACAGGTCTTTTACCTCCTTGGTTAGGGTTATTCCTAGGTATTTTATTTTTCTTTTTGCTACATCGAATGGGATTTTTTTCTTGATTTCTGCTTCTGCTGTTTCATTGTTGGTATACAAAAATGCCTTTGATTTCTGGATATTGACTTTGTATCTGGCTATTTGGCCAAATTCATTTGTTAGGTAGAGCAGCTTTTTGGCCGAGTCTGTAGGATTTTCTATGTACACTATCATGTCATCTGCAAACAATGATAGTTTTGTTTCCTCCTTTCCAATTTGGATACCTTCTATTTCCTTTTCTTGTCTAATAGCTGTGGCTAATACTTCCAATACTATATTGAATAGAAGTGGCGAAAGTGGACAACCTTGTCTTGTTCCTGATCTTAGTGGAAAAGATTTTAGTTTTTGCCCGTTGAGTATGATGTTGGCTGTAGGTCTCTCATTTGTGGCCTTTATTATGTTGAGGAATGCTCCCTCAATTCCCACTTTGCTGAGTGTTTTTATCATAAATGGGTGCTGTACCTTATCAAATGCTTTTTCCGCATCTATTGATATGACCATGTGATTTTTGTCTTTGCTTTTGTTTATGTGATGTATTACATTTACTGATTTGCAAATGTTGAACCATCCTTGCATCCCTGGGATGAATCCCACTTGGTCATGGTGTATGATCTTTTTAATCTATTGTTGGATGCGGTGTGCCAACATTTTGTTGAGGATTTTAGCCTCTCTGCTCATCAGTGATATTGGCCTGAAGTTTTCTTTCTTTGTTGTGTCTTTATCTGGTTTGGGGATTAGGATGATGCTGGCTTCATAAAAAGAGTTTGAGAGTCTTCCATCAACCACATTATTTTGTTAGGGTTGGAGGTGGTGTTTGGGGCAGACTATCCTACTCTGCTCTACTACCAATTGTAAGGATAATTGAAAGGTTTTCAGTTCAGAGTTCAATGATGACAAATATGTAATGAGGGCCTATTGTGGGCATGGCTTTATGCTGGACAGACCAGGCCATTCAAAGAGTCCTTGGATACATTGTCTTGCCCACCAGGTGTGTCAAACTCAGTATGAGGGAGATGGGTGGTTAGATGGGTACCGTGAAAAGTTAAACACAGGGCAGTATTTTATGTGCCACTTGAGTTATAAGCCAGAAATACTGTAGGAATTTCAGAAAGGCAGAGCTTGCTCAGGACTGAAGTATTCAGAGGGCTTCACAGAGGGGACAAAGCTTAACTGGTTTTAGAAGAATGGGTATTTAGAGTATAGGAAGGGAGAATCTGTCTGTAGTAGATAGTTCATCTGCTCAATATGTAAGTGCCCAGTAAAAATTTAAATAAGTGAGAGGAAAGGCCAGCACTTATATCCAGTCCAGGCCAAGGAGGGCTTTGGAAAGTAGGCAAAAATCGTGTCTTTATCCTGTAGGCTGATGGTTTTTCAGCTTTCTAGCTACAGAGTCCTTTGAAATGACATCCTACATGGACACCCAATATGCAGAACAAGTGGAAACAGAGGGCTGTGACTGAGCCTCCAGCTCATAACCTTCATGGACCCTGAAGAGATGCATGGGCAGTGAGAATCTGAAAGATGTTATCAGAGTGACCTTTTAGAAGGGTCAGTTTACTAGTGAAAGTATTTGGAGGGAGGGCATCTAGAATGGAGAACAGCAGGTGAGAGGCCAAAGAAAAAGAGAAGCAGAGAGCCCAGGAAGGAAGAGCCAGTCATGTTCATTGTTCTTATGGCTATGGATCTTGACTATCTCATATGTATGACTTCATGCACAGCATCGGTGAGAGCCTGAATTATGTCTGAGCCAACTTTTAGTCCCCTTTCTGTGGGCTGTTGTTGGCATTTTTACCTACTGGGCTAGAGGAATGACTTACTACACTGGGTTCACCATGGCACAGTGCTGGCGCATGTAAGTATGTTTAATAATAACAGGACAGTGTGTGTGAAATTAATTAAACTTCTGGGCCAGATATATGGTGGTTTGACAAAATTGACTAGTTTGATGTGTTCTGATTTTGTGGGGAGAAATTGCTTTGATAATTATTTCTGTATGATTCTATAGGAAAGAATTCTACAAGGATTCTGGCTGGCCCATACGTCTCACCACATCTATTATTTTTGACCCATTTGAATATCTTAACTATAGCTCAACTTGAAAGCTGCTGCAACTCTGTGGACATCCGAGCATGGATGAGGGCTCCATTGTTCAGCAGCCAGAGCTTCAGATATGGTGGAAGGACCACATATAAGTTAACACTGACTGTGGACAAAACTGATAGGCCTGTTGCCAGATCATGAAACTCTGAAGACTGAGTCACCTCATTTGAGCTGGGTGAGAGTTCTTGAAGCCTGGTGTGGTTTTAATAGGGGCTGAGGCTTAAAGGTGGGTTGAAGCTGGAGCCAGTTCTTTAGTCTTGGAGGAATCAACCACTTTGTGCTTAGAGTAAGGGCATATACTGATAAATACTTTTCAGCAGAAAATATCTTGGGGCTGCCCTGACTGGTCTAGCTCAGTCCGTTGGGCATCCTCCCATAAAACAAAAGTTGCTGGTTCCATTTCTGGTCAGGGCACATGCCTGGGCCGTGGGTTTCGTCCCTAGACAGAGGCAACTGATTGATGTTCTTCTCTCACATTGATGTTTCTCTCCCTCTCTTTCTCCCTCCCTTCTCCTCTCTCTAAAATAAATATTAAAAATAAACAAACAAACATCTTGTGGCTGAGTCTGCTTAGAGGTGTGTGTGATTTTGTCTGGGTCTGGATAGGGTGAAAAGTATGTCTTAGACCTTGAATTTTGGCAAGAGAGGAGAATATACCTCAGTACGGTCTGTGTTTCACAGGTGGGGAGGGGAATCCACCAGCCTTGTCTGGTATTAAGGACTGAGCATGCTGGGGATTGGGCCTTGAGAGAGTGGGATTGGGCTATCTGTTGGGGATTATAACTAGTTAAGATCTGGCATGAATGGAGGGAGAAAGGTGTAGGAGAGGGAATGGTGGGATCTAGCAACTCTGTGTCTGAGTGTGTGATCCTAGGCTGAGGCATGTGTATGAATGTGCATGCATACATGTATGTACTATATTGCTGGAGGGTGTAGGCTGTGATGTAAATAATTTGGGCTGATTCAAGTCAAGGACTTGAGCTCAGATCCCATCTCTGACACTTACTATCTGTGACCTTGTACAAGATTCTTAACTTCCCTGAACCCTCAGATCCTCTTTTCTTTTTCTTTTTTTAAATATATGTTTTTAACATTTTATTTATTTATCTTTAGAGGGGAAGGGAAGGAGAGAGGGAGAGAAATATCAATGTATGGTTGCCTCTCCTGCGTCCCCTGCTGGGAACTGGCCTGCAACCTAGGCATGTGCCCTGAGTGGGAATCGAACCCTGATCCTTTGATTCACAGGCCCGCGCTCAATCCACTGAGCTACACCAGCCAGGGCAGATCCTCTCTTTTCTTAAGTTCCTGCTCCCTGGAAGGCCAGTGGGTTGCCAAGAAGCTTGTACCTTCCAGAAATGAGAGACCTCACTCCACACTTCCTGTGTCTTCACAGCCAAGCAGAGCAAGGGATGATAGAGACCTTGGGTTCCTTCTGATGTCAATCAAGTCGTTCCTTCGCATCAAGGGTGGAAAGGGCTCTGAACAGAATGCGGAAGCCAAATGTCCCTTCCCTACCCAGCCCTGTAGTCATCAAGTGGTTCTTTGAGGGAGGCTTTAGTGTAAATTGCATTTTGAACTTTAATCCTCTTGATGAGGATTAAAAGGTCCTTGAGACCTTTTGATAAGCACAATGTTATATTAACAGGGATATATCATTATTGGGCCATTCTGGAAGGCTGGAAATTATGAAAAACAACACAACAAGGAAGAGCAAGCCATCCCGGCTGCTAGTCACACTGGAGATTGTTGTCACTGCTTCCAAAATGGCTCTATTAGGTCTACATCTATTCTATGTATATGAAATGGAACTAACAATGTTTGTTCACTGGGCTTTTATGAGCACTCATCTTATTAGTTCCCTGTTAAAAACCTTCAGTGGTTCCCTGATTGATACCAAATTATATTGTCTTTTCCTGGCTTTTAAGTCTCTCCACAATTTGAAGACAACATTTATAATGAATACTTGAGCAATGTTTTATAGTTTCTAGATTTATCCCAGGGATGCAAGCATGGTTTAGTACTAGAAAATGTGTTAGTATTATTTACCACATTAAAAGAATAATGGGGAAAATCCATATGATCATCTCATTAGATTCACAAAAGTGTTTGATAAAATTCAGCATAACTTTATGATTAAAAGTATAGAAGGGAATTTCCTTAATTTGATTAAGAAAGGGCATCTATAAAAATCATACAGCAAACACATACAGTGGGGAAACATTAGAAACATCTTTAAAATCAGAAGGATGACAAGAATATTCATTAGCACACATTAGCCAGTGCAGAATTTCTTTCAAAAAGAAATTAGAGCCCTAAAAATTAGAAAAGAAGGAAAACAACTCTTGCATTATATGCAGGTAATATGATTGTTTATAAAGAACACCTAATAAAATCTTTTGACAAATAGTTAGAAATAATGGGAACATTTGGTAGGTGGCTGGGTATAAGAACAGTTTGCAATAATCAGTTGCATTTTATAAACCATAATAATCAGAAAATATAATTTTAAAGATAATAAAGATACCATTATAAAAAATACCATTAAAGATACCATTATTAAAATTATTAATAAAGATACTGATTATTAAAGATACATTTCCATTATAAAATGGCAACAAAAACCATGAAGTACTAATCATATATGTGTAAGATCCTCATATAGAAAAATATAAAAATTTGAGTCACAGTAAAGAGGACCTAAATAAATGGAAAGATATTTTATGTTCATGGATAGAAAGACATAATATCAGAAAGGTGTCAGTTCTATTCAAATTGATCTATAAATTCAATGCAGTTTCTTTCCAAATCCCATCACAATCTTTCATGGAACTTGGCAAGCTGATGCTAAAATTTGTGCGAAAGAGTAAAGAGGCTGGAATAGTCGGCACATCTGCAGAGTGGAGATAGGACCGGGGACTTGTTTTATCAGATATCAGGCCTCATTATGAAGTTGCAGAAATAATGCATTACTGGTATGGAGATAGATAAACTGCCCAGTGGAATAGATTAGAGTGTCCAGAAATAGATTCCTGTATATTTGGAGCTTTAATATGTGACCTTAGGTGGCATGATAGGTGAGTAGGAAAAATAAGAAGTATTCAATAAGTGGAACTTAGGTGAAGAAAATAGATTCCTATTTCACATCATGATGCAAAAATCAACATAAGCTAAAATAAGGGATTAAATATAAAAGTTGTATAAAATAAAAAAAAATATCTTTCTGGCCTTGGAGTAGGGAAGGACACTAACTATAAAACAAACTATGCTTGTGGGGTTTCTTATACGAAGTTTTTCATCTTTACTGGGTACTCCCACTTCCTGATCACAGTTTCAGTTTTGAGATTTTCTTTATCTCTTTAAACGTGTAGCTCTAATCATCTGCCTTTGTGCATCTCTTTATAGTTATTGTCTTGTGCTTGGCTAAGTTCTTTGCACTCGTATACACAGTCCCACAGTCCAGACGTCTGTGGCTTATGTTTGCTACACTGAAGGAAGGAAGCTGAAGGGGTCTGGCATGCATATTTGAATGTCACAAATCCCAGTGTGACATCTACGGAGATTCTCAGGTCTCTGGAACATTTTCCTAATCACAACATCCCTTTCTCAAGCCAGTTTGCTAAGCTAGGTAGTAGCATGGACAGAGGCAAAGGGAAAGGCAAAGGAAACTACTCTTACTGTCTTAGAGTTGGAGTGAATTGTGGGTCCTACGCATGTGGAGAAGGTTTTGTTTTGCTACTAGCAAAGCAAAGCTCAGCCTTGTCCTAACAGAGGTGACTCCAAGGTTCCAGACTGGACCATGGACCTGAATAGTTTCATCAGTCTGGGGAGAAAGTCCTTTTTTGCTCATTCTTTTGATTCTTTCTTACCCACTTTAGACACGTTGCTTAGGAGTAGTTGGGATCTGAGTGTGTTTTTTCTTTGGTACAGAGGGCTTTGCGATTATGAGCGACTCTTGCTAGTCACCACCTGCTCATTTGGCTCACATAGACAGCCTTTCTTTTCATAACAAATTACAATCCCTTATCTTTGTGTGGGATTATGGTTTTCCCAAAAGTATTTACCCTTGTGTCACTGTTCTCTATACCATTGCCAATGTGATCTTTTGGAAGCATAAATGTGTTCATCTGCTTCCTGCCCACTTCTCTGCTTAAAACCCTTTGATGTCTTCTCATGGTTTCAGAATGAAATCCAAACTCCTTACCTTATATGACACAGACTGCTCAGTCTTCTAGCCTTTTTTCTTGCTAATCTCCTCTAGTTTTACTGAACTTCAGTACTTTGAACACACTTGACTCTTTTTCTCCAGGTCTTTGTGCACACTGTTCCCTCTGCCAGAACACTTTCCATTCCTTTTTACCTGGTTAATATATGAAGTTTTCCTTCAACAGACCAGCATTGGGATAGTTGCCCATCCTTTGTGCTTCTTTAACTCTTACTGAATCATAATACGATACAATGGCTAAATGCTTACTTGGTTTTTTCCTCCATTGAGCTCAAAGTTTTGTGAAAGCAGAGTCTGTGCCTCATTTATTATTGTGTTTCCCTTAAATTTAAATACAGTGCCTGGCATATAGTAGGCTCCATTAGATGTTGAATGAACAGACATCCCTGTGAATTGAGTGGTATAGTCTCCCCTCACTCCCTACCCCGTTAGGGGATGGAAAGATGGCAGTTAAGGGCACTGACACAGTCACAAAAGTGCTTGCTGAAAGAAGCTGAGCTAGGACCTGGTTTCTACTAGAGGCTGCATTTTTACATTGAAAGATCCTGTAGAAATGCCTGACCCAATGCATTACTTTCCTGCTGCGTCTGTGGTTAAAAGAACAGGCTAACAAAGATGCCCCTGGTGGGTGGGCAAATGCATGGCCTTGTGGCAG
Organism: Anoura caudifer; assembly: GCA_004027475.1. Lineage (NCBI taxonomy): Eukaryota > Metazoa > Chordata > Mammalia > Chiroptera > Phyllostomidae > Anoura > Anoura caudifer. Next base: position 7,836 of record PVKU01017486.1, read on the forward strand.
TCTGGTGAATGGGTTTACCGACATGTGATCCTTTTTTTCCCCTCCCACTTCCTTCCTATTCACAGCATCAAGCTGAGCTCCCAGCCACCGATACAGGCTGGGGATGATGAGAAGAACCAGAGGACTATCACTGTCAACCCTGCCCACATGGGGAAGGCATTCAAGGTTATGAATGAACTGCGGAGGTACTTTTCCTATTTTGCCTGTGCCCTTTTGGAAGGAACTTGCTGGGTGAGCGTCATCAGGTTCTAATAAGTCAGGATACTACCTCCTAGTGAACTGACTCTTCCCCGCCACCCTGTCAGATAGTCACTTGGCTTTCTCTTTCAAAATCTGATTGAGACAGATGTCTCTCAGAAATCTCTCTTTCCTTTGTATTTAACACCTATCATTTTAGTACTTCATCACAGGGGAAAAGTCCTTTATGGTTACAGAAGTTCTGTTCATGAACTTAATTTTCAATTGAACCAGCTGCTTTAAAGTCTAATAATAGAATGATTATAACACCTACACACAATTGCAGATTAAAGATTGTGGATACCATGCATTTTTTTAATAAGCAAAAAATATTTATTTTTCACAATTTTGGAGACAGGAAAGTTCAAGATCTTGGTGTCAGCAGTGATAACAATTGGCTTCCCCAAGGGACAGCTGACTTTCCACTGTTTCCACATATGGCAGGAGGGGACAAGCTAGGTGTCTGTTTTGTTTTTTTTTTTTTTTAATATATTTTATTGATTATGCTATTACCATTGTCCCATTCCCCCCTTCATTCCCCTCCACCATGCACACCCCCTCCCACCCACATTCTCCCTCCTTTAGTTCATGTTCATGTGTCATAAGTTCTTTAGCTTCTACTTTTCCCACAGTATTCTTGCCCTCCCCCTGTCTATTTTCTACCCACCGTCTATGCTACTTATTCTCTGTACCTTTTTCCCCCTCTTTCCTCCTCCCACTCCCCTGTTGCTAACCCTCCCTGATCTCCATTTCTGTGGTTCTGTTCCTGTTCTGTTGTTTGTTTAGTTTGCTTTTGTTTTAGGTGTGGTTGTTAATAACTGTGAGTTTGCTATCTTTTACTGTTCATATTTTTTATCTTTTTCCTAGATAAGTCCCTTTAACATTTCATATAAGAGTTTGGTGATGATGAACTCCTTTAAATTGACCTTATCTGAGAAGCACTTTAGCTGCCCTTCCATTCTAAATGAAAGCTTCTCTGGATAGAGCAATCTTGGATGTAGGTCCTTGCTTTTCATGACTTGGAATACTTCTTTCCAGCCCCTTCTTGCCTGTAAGGTCTCTTTTGAGAAATCAGCTGACAGTCTGATGGGAACTCCTTTGTAGGTGACTGTCCCCTTATCCCTTGCTGCTTCTAGGATTCTCTCCTTCATTTGAATCTTGGCTAATGTAATTATGATGTGCCTTGGTGTGTTCCTCCTTGGGTCCACCTTCTTTGGGACTCTCTGAGTTTCCTGGACTTCCTGGAAGTCTATTTCCTTTGCCAGATTGGGGAAGTTCTCCTTTATTATTTGTTCAAATAAGTTTTCCACTTGTTGCCCTTTCTCTTCCCGTTCTGGTGCCCCTATAATTTGGGTGTTGGAATGTTTAAAGATGTCCTGGAGGTTCCTAAGCTTCTCGTTTTTTTGAATTCTTGTTTCTTCATTCTTTTTTGTTTGGTTGTTTATTTCTTCCTTCTGGTCCACACTGTTGATCTGAGTCCCAGTTTTCTTTCCATCACTATTGGTTCCCTGTGAATTTTCCTTCATTTCACTTATTGTAGCCTTCATTTGTTCATCTAATTTGCAACCAAATTCAACCAATTCTGTGAGCATCCTGATCACCAGTGCTTTGAACTGTGCATCTGATAGGTTGGCTATCTCTTGGTTGCTTAAAAGTATTGGCTCTGGTGGATTGATATGTTCTTTCATTTGAGCCATTTTTTTTCTTTCTTTCTTTTTTTTTTTGGTCTGGTCACACCTGTTACATATGAGGGGTGGAGCCTTAGGTGTTCACTAGGGCGGGGCAACCCAGTTGTAGAGTTGTGACGCTGTATGTGGGGGCGGGGTCAGAGAGGGCACAATAGTGCTTGCTCCACTCTCTCTTGGATTTCAGTCCCCTCTATGAGGCTGGGAGTCTCTCCTGGCACTTCAACCCCTGCAAGTGTTTTCAATTGGTGCTTTTAGGCTTTATTTCCTGGCGCTGGGGCCCTGGGTGCACAGTCTGTCTTGCTGCCCATTTTTGCCTAGTTTATCTGCACACGAATGTGTGACTGAGGTCAGCCTCCTTGTGCACCTCGCTGGGTCTGCTCGTTGCCTCCCCATGTCCAGTAACTGCCACCTGTGCGCCTGGGGTGTGCCAACTACCGCCTGTGCATCTGGGACCACTAGCCACTCCTTTTTCCTGCCTCGATCCCTCTCCATTGCCTGCCGATTCTGCCCCTCTTACTGGTCTGGGTGAATCATTGTCAGACTTCCGTACAATTCAATTTTCTACCTGTGCTGGGTGTTTTTTTGTTTCTAAATTTTTGTTGTCCTTAATTTTGGTTGTGAGAGGAGGCACAGTGTGTCCACCTATGCCTCCATCTTGGCTGGAAGTCTGTATTTTCTTTTGTCCTCCCTCATTTCTTGGTCTGAACTTTGCTTGTTAAGACAGCCGCATGAATGGAAGAATACCTAGTTTCTCAAATGCAACTTAACTCTATAAAGAAAGAAATGAAATGCAAATACACTCATCCTCTCTGAGCTGAATGGTAATGGGTGTTAAGGCTATTTATAAGGCCAATGTGCATGTGTGATGAGCTTATTACAAGACAGGTTCAGGGCACTGAACATACTTTTCTGTACAAAGCTTATGCACATAATCTCTTCTTTTTTTTGAGAGCTCAGAACTTCTTTTGCCCATGCCCATTTACTGCATACTTCATCCTATTATGAGCTATAATTGTTTATCTCCTTTTTTCTCTGTAGTTCATGAGTTACCTGAGGGCAGGGGCAACTTCTGAATTATGTTGATCTCTAGCCCCTACTTCATAGGCATGGAGGCACTGCATAGGTTCTGGGTGGATAAGTGGGGGTAAAAGGTAAAAAATGTGAATAGATCAGTGAAAATTATATTCTGTACTACAAATAGGTGTTTTATGAAAGAGGAATGCCTCAGGTACCTTCCAGTTGGTAGGTGTGCAATGATTATTTGTTCCTTAAAGTGTATTATGGAAGCAAATATGTTAACTGCAAACTTGGAGAGCCCTTCCTAGACGGGATGATGCTTGAGGTAAATTTTGAAGGACAAGAAGAATAAAGAATAAAAAGTGGTTAGGAAGAAGTATTCCAGGCAGAGAAAATGGCATGAGCAAATGTATGTATAGATAAAGATATGCTTGTTGAGTAGGAGATTGAACTATTAAACAAAAGTTCTATCTGATTCTACATTAGTTTCCTCATTTCTCCTTTTTGAAGGGCCCAGTCTTTGGCATGAAAACCAGGTAAAGTTAAATTTATCGTATCCCTACTGCTCAATTTTTAAAAAAATTTTAATT
>PVKU01017487.1:0-11362 GCA_004027475.1 Anoura caudifer
AATGGACAGTGGTAAGGCCAGCATGCTGGGTGCAGGAGGTGAAAGAAAAGGAAGAGACAGTAACAACTCCAAGGATTTCCGGAGGACTAGGTTTGGAATGAGGGTGGGAAGACACTGAGAAGATTTCCCAGCGTGGATAGGAACAGGGGTCTGGAGGCCTGCTTTGGGCTCTCAGTCATCACCCAAGAGTGGAAGATGAAGCCAGGGGGAAGGTGAGGTCACTGCTGTGATTAGGGGATCACGGACAGCAGCCTGGAAAATTCCCTTCCGGCCTTTTCCCTCACAACTGTTTTATCACTATCTGGTGAGTTCCTCTCCTGGTGATGGCTTCCCTCTTTGGGCCCTTCTAATCTGTTTCCTTTTAGAAGGTGGCTGGTTTTAGTGGTTTTTCATTTCTTTCTCTGGACTAATTTTATTGCTCATAGCCTTCTCTTCAGCTGCCTTGGCAGGGAGATGCTGTATATTAAAATAGTTATTATTTTATTTTATAGCTCAGTTGAATCTATATTCAGCTCATTACAAGTCTATGGACCCCACTAGCCAAGTACATTTCATAATGGTGAGCTCTTATTGAGAGAGAAATCTCATGTTCTCTTGGTATCTCCCAGAAGGCTGCCTGTAAATTGTGATGAATCGCTTGTGGGCACAAGAGGCCCACAGTTTGGGTCGGTTCTAGTTAAGCTATTGTCCTGGTTCAATCTGGAAAACTTATAAAGCTGGAACCCATGTGGTCTGAGCTCAGAGTGTCAGGAAGCTGAGAGAAGAATCACCCAGCAATTGATGGTTAGTAGGCATCTCAAAGTGAACATTTCCCAAACCTAACTCCTGATGATCATCAGTATATCCCCTTCTTTAATCATCCTTGTTCTACATGGTAGCAGCTCCACTTTACTAGTGGCTCAGGCCCAAACTTTGGATCCATTATTGTCTTCAGACTTTCACACTCTATAGCAAATCTTTCAGCAAATACTATCATTTCTCTCTTCAAAACACATCAAAAATCCAGCCACTTCCCTTTACCTCTACTGTCACCATCTTGGTCCAAATGCTCAACATTTCTTTTCTGGATTTTTAAAATAGCCTTCCTGTCCTTGTCCCCATCCTGTGTCTTCTCAAGTCAGCCAGAAATGTCCATCAAAATGAAGTCAGATCATGACAAATATTTGCGCCCAAACTTCCAATGACTTGCCTTCTAACTCACAGCAAAAGCAAGAGTCCTCATCGTGGCCTATGAGGCCTTGTGATCTGGCCTCTTCCCTCTCTGACTCTGTGCCCGCGGCTCTCCCACGCTCCCCATGCTCACACGGAGCGTCATGGGCGCATGTCAGACACATTCCCACCTCAGGGCCGTGGCATGTACTGTTCCCACCAGGAAAGTTCTTTTCCCAGATATAAGCAAGGATCAATCACCCCCTCACCTCCTTCACATCTTCACTCAAACATGACTTTCTCACTGAGGCCTTCCTACAAATTCCTATCTAAAATTGCAACCATCCTGCATTTTTCATAGCCTCTCCTTTTGTGGCTCTATTCTTCTTCTTAACAATATGAAGCAGAAGTACTTACCATCAACAAATATTTCAAATATTTATCTTTTTCAAGTGGTCTGGCGCCCCGAACTGGGATGTACTTGTAAGCTCACTGAGCACAGGGGGTTTTGTTTTGTTCATTGCTGTACCTCCAGCGCCTGGCATACAGCAGGTGCTCAGAAAACATTTGTTGAATAAATGAATTAATTGACTTTCTTTAAAAAATTCAAGTTGTTGTTTTTTTTTAATTGGATTGTCTTTACCTTAGGAAGGGTATTGGTCACACAGAAGTCAGGACATACCAAGCTGTGCTACAATAACAAACGAACTGAAATCTCAGTGGGTTTACACAGCAAAGTTTATTCTCTGTTCATGCTATGTGTCTGCTGTGGGCCACAATGTGACCCTGCTTAGGGCGGTTCCTTGGGCTCCATTTTGGCGCACATTTCCACACTCAGAAAGGCAGAGAGGAAAAAGCAAAATAAATTGCACGAGACTCTAAAAAGCTTCTGCCCAGACATGACACACATCACCTCTGTTTCTACTTCATTAGTCAGAGCAAGATGTAAGCTCAGTCTGACTTCAGAAGGAGAGGAGGTGGATTATTGCCTTGTGACCAGAGTGAAACTGGGGAAGGGCCTAAATGCCCATCGCAGTCCAGAAGAGCACAGTAGAATCCCCTTCATCTGCGTATACTTACCCCATTCCTTGCAGCCTTCTCAGTCCCTACCACCTTGTCCCCCAAAGCTCCTCTAACAGGACTCTCCTTTTTTCACCAGGGAACATGCCTCTCTAGACCTAACTCTTCCTCTGGACACACACACATATCAATTCCCAGATTTTGCATCACAGAAGCCGAGAGCTGGGTTCAGCAGGGCTGGCCCCAACAGACGAAGAGGCTGGCAGGGGTAACTCAGCTGACAAAGCCAGGCCTTTTCAGGAGGATGGCTGAAGGGCATGCCTGGGGAAGCTCACAAGTAACTAAGCTCTGTCCAGTAGCACAGGCACATGGCATCCTGCCCACCAGCCAGAGCGTGGAGCTGGCTGATCTCCACATGGCTGACACCGAGACCTTAAAATGATCAGAGGAAGATCCAGCCTTTTGGCATTCTGTGACTTAAAAAAAAAATCTATTATGATTAATTTTTTAAATAGATGGAACCTATGATGAATAATCAGACTATTTGGCCAGCAGGACACCTATTTCCCCTACTATTCCTTTTATTTATTTTTTTCTATTTTTTAATTTTATTTTAATTGTTGTTCTTGTATAGTTTTCTGTCTCTTACTCCCACCCCATCCCACCACCCCAGCCCTCCCCACCTCCCTCCCATTTCCACGCCCCCCCACTATTCCTTGTAATAGAGATGTTACTATGTCAATAATTTTATGAATACTTACATTTCCATTCACCATTTCAACAAATTGCTACTGAGTATCAACTATCTGTTAGGGACAGAGTGAACAGGTCAAGGATCCTTGCCTTCAAGGAGATTAAATTCTATCAGAGGTGACAGCCAGTGAACAAGATAAGTGAGTAGTTGCGATGGTGTGGGAAGGGTTAAGAGATATGGTGAAAGTAGAGGTGAGGAGGAGGAAGGGGGCTCTGGAATGTGGTGGGAGGCGGATCTGTTGTTCCAGTCCCTGGCACATTCAATGTATGTGTGGGAAGGTGACACGGGAAGATTATGGCAAACTGTCGGGTCACCTGTGGCCCAGGCAAGCAGAATGGAAAGCTAGTGTCCCAGGGACGCTGTGGGTGGCTCTCATCACCCCCTCGCTCAGGGACCACTTCTGCTTTTTATCCCCTTCTTTTCAGAGTGATGAAAAATGGAATGGGTTCTCCATTTTCCTCACCTTTCATTCATCTTTCATTGGGATCATTCCAGGAACTTCTGGGTAATGTGATTGAGGGAGAGGGGCTAAAAGTTGCCTCTGGACCTGCTTCAAGGAAATGCCACTGAAACCCCAGAATTCATCTCACTTCAGTGAGCGGGTAGCAACTTTCCAACCTATCTGATTAAACAAACACACAAGAAGACCACATTTGGCCACAACAAAGGATTAAACATCCCCCTGTGATTATTGGGCCAAATCTGAGGAAGGAATCTGCACTCGTTCCGATAACATGGTAAAGTTCAGTGGCTGAAAAATCTGCGAAACAAGTTGGGTCCCGGTGTGGAAGGGGCAGGGAAGGAGCAAGCCTCACTCTGCCAATGGGGAGGAAAAATATTTTAACGAGGGCAAGATAAGAGCCAGACGTGTGGAAATATTTCTCTTTGAGGATATTCTTTGTACCAATTACTCTTCAAAGATATCACGTTAGCATTTTTGGCACAACTTGACAATTAAATTAGATGAATGGTTTTCAATGTTTTTGCATCTGATGTGCCTGAAACTCTTCTTAACGCTAACATTTTCAGCCTGTCACACACATTTTAAAAACTTTGGCAAGTCGTGTAAACACTGATTTCAATTAAGTAAAAAATTTTAGAAAACATTTCACTATTCATCTTACTTTTAAAATGACACAGCAATTAATTGGGCTTGATTATCATTATGTGGTACCCGAAGTTTCCCGGTAGGAAAATAACACAGCCAATACATTTCTCCTCGATGCTTCCCTAGATGGCTTCCTTTCTTGTGTTCATTGACTCTCCTTTCCTCCCAAAGATTAAAGTAGCCTTGAATCAACCCCCTTTCAATTTTATGCTCCAAAATCATTCCTATCCTTGTGCTTTAGGTCCCAAATCCACCCCAGGCAGAAGGAGACTGCTGTGCTGGACATTGGAAAGGAGCACAATGACAGTGTGGTCAGAATGTGAACCTCAGCCAGAGGAAAAGCAAATTCCAGGTCTTATCTCTAGGGTTATAGTTTCCCAGTTGCTGATGTGACAATGTAACTTGACAAGATAATGATTTCCAGGCTGGTTCCAAATGGTCTGGGATTGGAAGGTGAGGGTGGATGGAGGGCCAGGTGGAGTTGCAGCAGCCAGATGACGCATGAATTGGAAGAGGTGGCTAATTCTGCAGGACATCTCTCCCAGGAGTTCAAAGCGTTCTGACGATATTCTCTAACTCACCGCTGACAAACTCAGAGAAGAACAGATGGTCTATGGTCAGATAAGCCATCAAGGCTGGGAGGCTGGGATATGATAAGGAAGTTCAAGGAAAACTCTGAAACCTTGGAGCTTCCCTTTTCTTCTCTGCCCTCTCTTCACTTCCGGCCTTTCTCCTTGCACAAGTCATCCCTTTCCTTCTCACTATGACACATTCCCACTCTTAATCAGTTTCGCCAGTTTTGACCAACACTGCTGAAGAGAAGTAATGCTCCTGTCTCCATACCCATTGTCTGTTCAGGGGGCTCTTTCAAGCCATTAACAATAATTACTTATGAAAAATCCCACAGAAAACTGTTCTTTCCCTATTTCATTGATCAGTGCATTTTATAATGATCAGTAATTTCATGTCTTCTTCCTTGTTGGATGGAAAACTCCACAAAGAAAGAAATCAGATCTGTTTTGTGCACCGTGTACCCCCCAGAGCTGAGCTGTGTTAACCATGTCCTTTTATTCTGATGTTTTGACACCGGGGCCTTATGACCCTAGGGAGACGGCTCATCCCAGGGTTAGCCAATTCCTAGAGATAGTAAATGACTTGTGTACCTTTCATATGCAAACCAGCCAACCAGCCAAAGCCCATACTCTGCAGCCACTTCCTTTATGGGGCATTTACAGGGCTCTTGCACTCCAAGCCTAATCACTCCAGGGCCAGATACCAGACAACTCTGAACAGCTTCTACCCTCAAGAGCCTGCCAAAATTATTCAAACTAGCCACTCCTCAGCCTGTTTACCCTGCCTTTACTCTCCTTTCCTGTAGAGACTACAATAAAAACTCTTGTTCACCCCTGACTCCTGACTGACCCTGGGGCTTCCCTGAGAGGCCTGGCATGACATGGCATGCCTCCTCCTCTTGAAAACTGTGAGTTGCCAATTTGTGTGTATGTGTGTGTGTTTCTTTTGTTTTGTTTTGTTTTTTTCCTGACAATTGTCTTCTGATCTGTTGGCCCCACTAGACCTCAATAATAAAAAAACGTGCATTGTAAAACACTAGTACAGTGTCTGACAAATAGTAGGTGCTCAATTAATACTTGCAAGGGACTGACTAAATGAATAAATAGATGACTCTTCCAGTCCTTTCTCTAAACTTTAAAGTCCACGAAAATTCTTGTCTATGGTTTCCTCACAAGAGAAAGTCAACACTAGGCCACTGACCTTAACCAAAATTCAAGCCGTCCCTCCCAACCCAGGGAGTGGTGTTCTTCTCACCATCTGCAGGGTCTGTGCGGCCCAAGAAGGCAAGCCTGATGGTGTTGCTGAAGGCAGATGCTGTTAGGACATTGAAGGGGCTTTTTCTGGCTGCCTGTCAATATGAGACATTCCAGCCAGCAAGGAGAACAAAGACAACAGTCTGGGAGCCTTGCCTTTTACGGTCCCCTCCTGGCAGCACTTCAGGAGCAGCCCAGAACGTAGACTGGGGGCCAGGCAGGCTTTGTCACCCACTTATGTGCATCTTGGCCACCAGTCTTCCAGCTAGAAAAACACTCATCATAGCAAGAAGCATGGGAATCAGAAAGTGAGAATGTGATTGTTGAGGGGACACAATGCCTGGCAATTAGCTTTCCTTACGCTTATCCCCAGTCACCTCCCATAAACAACCATGTGGCATCAGAAAGAAGAGACTGAAGTAATTCCATGCTTAAGTAACATCAGTGACCAGTTTTGACCCCTGCAGGATATTTGGAATCTTCCACAAAATAATAGGTAATATTTATACAGCAGTTAGTATATGCCAGGCACCATTCTGAGCACTTGGTATGTGTGCTAACCAAACCTCTCAATAACCCTGCACAGGGATATCACTATCCCCATTTTCAGATGGGAACATGGAGTCTAACTGGGCTGAAGGCACTTGCCCAAAGTTACAGTGAGGGGGCCAGGTTTAAACTAGAGCTATCTAGCTTTAAAGTCTTTCCACTGCCACATAAGACCACCTTCAAAAAGCCAGATTCTATTTAATGTTCAAAAGCCTGAGGTGGGTGACCTCTCAGGGCCTCAGTTTCCCTCTCTTTACTGTTAGGCAGTTGCCCTACTTGCTCCCACCAAGGGGCTTTCTATGACCTATTATTTTGACTCAACAAGTGATAGGTCCACTCATTGCAGATTTTCCTATCTGAGGAAATGGCAAGGTGTTTAAAGCCCCATGTACAATCTATGTGACCTTGAGCAAGTTGCTTAGTTCCTCTGAGACACATAAAAAGGAGCAAAATAGTCCTCAAGAAGAGGTGACCCCCCAAACCCTATTTTTTCCAAGTATTCTTTACCTCCTTCTTCACCAATATCCCTGTCTCAAAATATTTCTGGAACGTTATAGAATTATAGGACTTGGCACATAGAGGTGGGTAAGATGGGGACTTTGGTGTTGGACAGACTGAATGTTACATCCAGGACTTACTAGGAAAGATTTAGCTTTCTCTGTACCTCAATCTCTTATTTGTGAAATGGATACTGACAGTCATTGTTCCATGGAGTTATCCGAGAATTGCCTGAGATGATGCATTTTGTACGGAGCTGGGCAACAGTAGCACTTAATAAATATTAACTATTAACATGATCTTTATGATTGGATTTTGTGATGACTCTATTCTCTGCATGCTTCCTGTATTGAGAATGATGATGTGATGGCAGTCAGCATGGTGGGGTCCACAGCAGGCACCTGGCAGTGAGCTGGAAGGCAGAGCTAAGAGCCCATGTCATGTCTAGTAGACAGGCATGCTGTAAAAGGTACGACTGGTAGCTGGATGACCCATTGGGACACCCCACCATGCAGTCCCTCACAATTGTTCTTACTCCTTCCTCCATTTGCTCAGCCAAGTTCTGTCCCTGTCCCTTGGTTCTCTGCTTGCCAGAGTCAGCTGCCTGGCCCTTCCTGAGCCCATGTGTCCCTGCCTCATCTTCACCCTGCAGGCACACTCTTCAGGCACTGATAAAGCCTGCCATAGGCCATCATCCTAAGTAAAATTGACTCTGTCTCTAAACTCTTTTGGAGTGTGGAAGAGCCAGAAATTTCCATAGTCCTAAAATTTATTATTTTCCTATCTTTAAACTTTTCTGAAATGAGAACATAGTTTGCCTTTGATGAGTGCTCTTGATATAGGGTTTCTCCTTATCATCAAACATCTGTTAATAAATGGGAAGGACACTTTAGAATTGAGGGAATATGTTTGTTTGTCATTGCATTCTGTGAGAAGATTAAATACTCTCCTGCTAGGGATGGTATTATAATGTTAATTACTATTACTATTCCAGGCAGCTACTTGGTGTTAGGTTCTTACAAAGGCCCAGAACTTTGTATGTGCTATTTTTAATCCCTAAGTAATAGGTTCTGTTATTCCCATTTGACCAATGAGGAAACTGTTGTCCATAGAGGTGAAGTGGCTTATTCCAGGCTTTATAACTCTATGGCCAGTGGGCCTGGATTTGAACTTAGGCCCACTTGGCTCCCAAATGCCTCCTGCTTCATCTACACCATTTGGTAGTTACTGTTTGTCTCTCAAATCCTTCATGAAATCTTTGATAGGATCTTCCTTTGCCAAAGTCCCTTTAGGGAACACTGCAATAAAACAAACACTTATCTCCCAAGTAATCTGGCCAATGCATGAACCTAAATAAAAGGATGCAGACAGAGAATAGATCATTCCACGAGTGACGAGCCCTCTGCTGCTAGATAATGTCTGAGAGGAGAAAGATGCTCCATAATGGGGTGCCGACTAAGGTTCCTGGGGCCTTGGGTCACTCACCAGTTGTGTGACCCGGGGGGCATCACTGTGGCTCTCTGGGCCACCACTGGCTCTATATTCTGCAAGTGTGCAATGAGAACAAGAGTCTCATAGAGCCATTTAGAGATTCACAATGTTTGCAAGGCAATCCTCACAGGAGAGCCCGAATGGTGGTGGCTCTGTTGCCATGACTAGGAGGACTTGAGTTGATTGCCAAGGCTGTTCCTTCACGCTTCAAAGTTTCATAACTTCTCCTCAGAGATCCAGAGCCCAGATTAACCATCACCAGTGCCCACCAGACATAGGTCACAATGGGACCTCTGTTTCCCTGGGGCCAGTTTTAGGACTCTAGCTGGTCTCCACTGCCACACAAGCACCACTTGTCCATCGTAGAGAGACCATACATGAAAGGAGTAACAACTTTGGGTCCCTTTTGTGAACTACCGGCTCACTGAGAGTCTATTTCCCTGTCCCTTTCTTGGTCTGGGCAACCGAGGGTTCTCCTGGCCAACAATGTACAGTGGACTAATTGGGGACCTGTGATGGGACCAGATCCCCACTGTCTCATTCTGACTAGCCTATATGACCTCTTGAAATCATGTAACCTCTCAGTTATCACATCCGCAAAAAGGGGATGATGGAAATAAACCCACCCGGGGAGCTGTTATTAGAATTCTTTGGAGAGGATGTACATAAACTAAGTAGCACACAGATGTCAATTAATATTATTTTGGTGCTCACTAACCAAGAACCACACCTGATTCCTGGCCCCAGAGGCCCCCCACACCATGCTGGGGCTCGAGAGCTCCTCCAGCCCCACTAGGAGCAGCATTCAAAGCAAGGAGAAGGAGCATGGGTTCCATCCGAACATTACCAGACTAAATTCCACCCTCCCAAGGCCCTCTGGTTGAAATAGCGTAGCTTTAGAGGAAAATCAGAACAGCAAGAGCAACCAAGCTCTGCTGGAATTGTGCTCAGCCCTGGGCTGTGCATTAGCCATGCCTGTTTACATTTAATCCTTACTGTAACTGCTCACACAGGTACTTATACTATGCTCATTTGATAGAAGAGCCAGCTGAGACTCAGAAAGGCTACTGAGTGGTCTGCTTTAGGCCACGTGGCTAGTTAATAACAGGTAGAATGCAAGCCTGGTCTGTGGGAATCTAAAGGCTCATATCCTTCACCTCTTCAGAGTCTAACTCCAAAATAAAGACGTTTTATGGAGTCCCTTCCATGCACCAGGAACTACTAGCTATTTATAAATATTAACATATTTAATGCCCCAAATGAGTGCCCTTGATGTATCATTTTTCCTCCTCACCAATGAGCTGGCAATAAATAGAAGGGGCATTTTAAAGTCGAGGGAATGTAATTGTTTATCTCTCAAAAATTAGTATACTTAAAACCCTTTGAGGAAGAGATATATAATTTTATAGATGAGGAAACTAAAGTTCAGGGACATGAAGGGACATGCCCAAGGGCAATGATCCAACCTGACCACCGACCCCTGGTGTTCTGGGCTCCAAGCACTTGCCCTTAGCTACCCTGGTGTTGCTGTCTGGGGCTTCTGCCAATGTCCAGGCAGAAGCAGCAGCTGGCTGCCTTTCAACTCTGAGCTAAGAGGGGAGGTAGAGAACCAGCTTTGAAGGAAGCTGACCACCTTGTGGGCCTTCCCACTGGCTGAGAGCCCTGTCTGTCTCCTCAGAGCCTTGGCTGCTGGCCTCTTCCTGGTTCCTAGCCCTCACTCTCTGTCCCATGGAACCATGTTAGAGAACTACAGCTCCGAAGTGGCAACAAATGTTAGTAACACAGCATCGTGAGAGGCTCAGGGGAGAATCTCCTGGTGGGAAGGGGTGGGGATGGTGGTGTCACATCCTCAGGACCCCCTGGCCTTTCCTGAACCCTGTTCAGAGTCCTAGGACCATGGCTCTGGTCTCTCTCCACAGGAGGGATTTGCCACACTTGGTCCTAGACAGGTTGGTGATAAAAGAAAGATCAAAAGGCAAGCTAAGGCTCCTGGCTGGCCAATAGACTATTGTCTGCCTGTTCCCCAGAGCTGCCTTCCAGGCCTCAGAGGCCTGCGCAGCCCCTCTGTACCAGGCCACCTTCTCTTTCACAAATGATTAAAAAAAAATCCCCTCCTGCTCTTAATTGCATGCTGTGTGTTCAGATTTCCTGAAGTTCATGAACTGCTGTGAAATTTAAGACAAGTCTGCATTCCCGCTGCATTGCTACTTTTTAATTCTAAATTCCACCCACCCTCCCTAGGAGAAGAAGAAAAAAAGTCAAGCTGAGTCAAAGAAAATTTATGCCAGTTGAAAGGAGAAAGCCTGCCCCAAATAATTTTACTAATAAAAGGGCAGTGAGACACAGGGTAAAAATAATAAGGTTATATCATCATAAAGATCCTTTATTTGTGATTCTCAACACGTCGGAGAATGTTAGCTCATCAGGGGAAGGTCGCAACTATAGCATCTGCTTCCAGTGGCTGCCTTCATCACTCAGGGTACTACTCCATAAACACTGAATCGCCACAGTGTAGGGCCTTCAAGGTGGGTTGGTTGGAAGCATGAACTAGAGGAATTTTATAGCAGGAGAAAGAGGAGCCAAAACCCTAGAGACTTCCCCACCATCACCTGATGAGTCAGGCTGGACCTCAGAGAGAGCCCAGGCATGCTCTGCATTCCAGGCCTTGGAGAGGAACCCAATGGGCAGTAGCCACAGGCCATTAAGAGATGCTTTATAATAACAAAGGCCATGACCTGGAGCTTCATGGGCCTCCACAGTCTTGTGAAAGAGGAAGAGCACTTCTTCCTAAGCCACTGGGGTGAAAGCAAAAAGGGGAGATTGGATAGGACATCACAGCATGGCAGGCGTTTACTAAGGCTTTGTTGTGTGTGAGGCAAGGGAGATGGGGAGACAAAGGAGTGTGGTCCTCCCTCAGGGCGCTTGCCAGCATCTGTGGGAGCACAGTTGGGTAAACAGAAGACTTTA
>PVKU01017488.1:0-11353 GCA_004027475.1 Anoura caudifer
TCGGGCACTACGGAAGGTAAACAAGGTCACAGAAAGGATGGAACACCAGGACAGTAGCACAGACCAGGCCTCTGCTGAGCAAAGGGAGATGTGTGGTTTCCAACCCATGAGGCACGCATACCATTTCCCCCCAGTTGTACAAGGTAGGATGGAGAGGCCAGGCAGCCTGACCGAGGGCACACAGCTAGTGGGTGGCAGCGCCGCCTAAGGAGCCACATGTTGTGCCATTAGATACAGCTCTCAACACTATTGACTGTCTTAGTCTGATCCCTATGGGCCTTCACTCTATGAGTCAGGTGGATTCTTGTGACCTTGACTTGCACAACTGCCCTTGTGGAGTCCAGGTAGATCTCCGTGCAGGCTCCACAATTTTATGCTGAGGCTACTGCTGTACCTGAAGTCTTCTCTTCTACTGTCCTTGCCTGAGTCCCTTAAGGTTAAAGCTCCTTGTACATTCTGGATGCTACATCAGAGACTGCCTACTTCCTGTGTCATATCATGGCCTTGAGTCTCTGGGGATCTCCTTTCCAAGACCCTGAGGCCCTCTGTGTGCACCTTTCTCCTTGTGAGTGGGACCTGATGTTATGGCTCTTCTCTCTCTGTGTAGTTCCCAGGGCCTGTGGTCTTCTGTTCCTTGTGTGACAAAGGTGACACAGTAGGGATCTAATTAGTTCTTCTCTAACTGGCTTTGGGGACACCTTCTGAGATTCTACAAAGAATTTTCTGAATCCATAACATGCGTTAATTTGGGATGTTCTTACAAAGAGAAGCTCATTTAAAATAGAAACTCAAATACAGCAAGACTCCCACCCAAGTCTAAGCCTGGGCACCAGCTTGACATTCTGATACTAACACCACATTCTTTGAATGTGTTTCTGGGGAAAGCTGTGGACTCAGCCCCCACTGACAGGGCCAGGCGAGGAGAGAAGTTGGAGCCCTGACATTCAGGGACTGGGCCACCTCAGTTCCTGAGCTTCTCTGTTCCCCAGAAGCAAACATTCTCTTGATCCAACCTATCCCGGATCCATCCAATTACTGGGGACAAGGAGCCGGATTTGGAAGCTGAATCAGGATCAGGTGTCACCTGTAGCTATTCCCCTTGGCTCAGTCACCAAACCCTTGAACTTTATACAACTTGACGTTTCTACAAAATGTGTGGTTAAATATTTAATCGGCACACATTCATGACATTCACTGGCTCACTAGATTTCTGCACCAAATGTTCTCTCTTCAGTTACTTATTTTCCCTCTGCTCATGCTCACATATTCTTGCTAGCCGTGGGCCTCCACAGTGTGCCCTTCCGGCCCTTAGGAGCATTAACCCAGAGAATATGGGAGAGTTAACAATGCATTTCCACAATGCTGGAACCGCAGTTCTCTACTGGAGTGGATCTTCTCAGTCCTTGCACCCATCCCTGTGGACATTTGTCCATGTCCAGAGATATTTTGGTGTCCCCACAGTGTGGGTTATGTGGTATGTGCATCAAAAGGGTGAGACCAGGCGTGTTGCTAAACAACCTGTGATGCTCAGAGATTCCACTGAAACGAGAGCCTCATGTCCAATGGCACTGAAGCCATGGTGGAGTCTCCCAGTGATAGACAAACCTCTGTTGACCTTGTGACAGCAGATGAGGAGTATGAGGGGGCCTCAGGGATACTCTGGGCAGTGAGTGGCGCTCCAGTGCTGCCCGATGCCAGAGCGCTGTCCATACCTCTATGTTCAATACCATAACTATGAGAAAATTAATTGCTATTTTTTAAAGCTTCCCAACTTGTGGTAGTTGGTTACAGCAGCTGCAGGAAACGAATACATGAAACCATCTCTCACCCCACCCTCCCTTCACTTCACCTCAACCTGTTTCATTATCTTCCCAGCAATTACCTCTTGTCCTCTGACATGTTCCTCACTATTCTTGTCTCCTTTCTACCCACTTTCCTAGACCACAAATCCCATCAGAGTCGTCCCTGGGTCTGTCTCATCCACTCGTGCATTTCTGGGACCTGGCACTGTAGCTGACACACAACACAGATAAATACATGAGTTAATTAGCACGTTAAATGGTGCTCTTTCCTTCCATATTCCTTATCATTATCATGGTCCAAGCAACCATAAAAAGAAAAGGAAGAACAAGGGTCTTCTTCCCTGATGTCCTTTTAACAAATACAGCACATGTGGTATTTGTTAGATTCCGGGTTGACCTGAGATGATGTGCAGCATCTTAATCTATTTTTGCCAAATTTTATCTCCACAAATTTCAATCCTGTCCTTCCCTGCCATTTCAGTCCTAAACTGCTTGTCACTGTCAACATTTTTTTTTAAAAAGGTAATGATATGGGAACATTGTTTCCAAGAGGAAATATTGAGAAAGAATTCCCAGTGAGAAGCAGTAGACACCTGTCCAAACTGGCCCACACCTGCTGCGCCAGCCTCACCTGCAGCTTCTTTCACTGTGTCTCCTGGGGTTGAGTGTGGGGATATTTTATAGTCCTCTCTGTGGATGCATCATGAACACCCATGTTCTGTCCTGTGCTCACCGGATTGCGTGCCTTGTCATTCTTCACTTAGGCCTTATTGTACAGAATACTCCCTCCAGCATTCTGAGAAAAAGGTCATTGGTGATAAAACTTTTGAATATTTGCAATTCTGAAACGTACTTATCTTCATGCTTAAAGGCTAGCTGCCTGTATAAGAATTCCAGTTCTTTACAAGTATAGGTCAGAGCATCTGAATTTTCAGTATTGCTTTGTGTTTTTCAGTCTTGTGTTGACTGAATTTTTATTGTCCACCTTGCCTGTGATTTAGTGTTTCTGATAGAGGTGGATCTGGAAGACACCTGACTAGACCTTGGCAGGGAACAGGGGGTGGCAAGGAGGGTCTGAGTGGAGCATGGGTTGTAGGAAACCCTGTGGGTGGAAAGTATGAAGCCACTAGTGCAGCGTGTGACAGATTTCCCTCTGCACAGGCTGAGACTCAGTGACAAAGAAGCCCTGCCTGGAGTCTGCGCAGGTTGGCCATGGTGATTGACAGAAGGAAAAGCACACCAACTACTTTCCAGAACATGGTGGCAGGGGCAGGTGATGACCTTCCAGTCTCAGTCGGGAAAAGAATGGGATTGGCTGGGGAAGCAGAACCCTCCAGAGGTGCACAAAATTTTTGGCCTGAACATGTAAAACAGAGGGTAGTGAAAAACACGCCCATTTTCTTCCCCTTGCTCACCGTGTTGGAAGTCCGGAGTGCTTGCCAACCTGTGGGCACTACATGCCACGTTGCCAGGGGGGAGGACCTGCCCTCTGTCCCAAGGTAGTAAGGGGTAGCTGAGCTGGTGACTGGTGCTGCACCATCCCAAACCATTGGTTGAATGGATGCATGGGCAAGCTGACCGCCAGAGGACTGGGGCACAGGTGCTCATCAGAGGTGCACCAAGTGGAAGAAAGGGCAGTTCCCTGCATTCAGGGCACTGACTACCACCAGACTCTAGGAGGACCCTGAGGTCCAAGAGCAAAGGGGAAAGAGGCCATGTTTTCTGGACAATTATACAGTGGCCACCTGTCATTTCTGAAGGGATTGTATTTTTAAATGGGAGAAGTAACTCAGGGTGCACCTTGTCTCTGTCTGCTAGAGAGCAGCAAGGGGTTTATGGGTGTTCTAGAGGGAATAGGCTCTGTGGTGGAAGCTTGCCAATCTTTCAAAACCATGCAGCTTTTGAATATATGAACTCTTCCCATTTTTACCATACCTCTGCCTGTGGATTTTTAGGGGGTGGCTGCATGGAGGCCACATGCAGCAGAACCCCTGGTACTGTTCAGTTGCATTTCCTCTAGAAAGAATCACTTTTGTTTAGGGTCATATTCCAAAAAGTCACAAAAATTTGTGGAAAGTGACAGATGTACTCTATTTCATATTTTTCACTGTGGGAAAATTTTCTTAGTATATTTATTTGGTGACTTTCTTCCCACTATGATTTGTCTCATTTCCAAATATTTTAGTTCGATGTGCAAGTCTTTTCTTGTATATTGCTGTCTTTTATACATAGAAACCCAGAAAAGCCAGCATTACTACTGCCTGTCACCTACCAGAACTAATAAGTGAGGCAGAGATTGAATGTCTATGGGAACTTTATTCACTTGCCTGAGGAGCTGAGAAGATGCTGCATTTCTTCTAACAAACTGTCTTCAATTCCATTTTCAACTAACACTTTCAGTAAACAGAGAAATGTGTTGGTAAGGGGATTGGACTTCAGGGAAAATGGTCACCAGACAAAAAGCTGCAGCATTCTTCCATCTGTGTCCTGGTTGGTGGGGGTCTCACCCTGGAACAAAATGGCTCAGGTACCATCTTCATTGCTTGCAGTCCTCCTGAGGTACAAAAGTGGAAGTGCTGATGGTCTCCTGGAGTCAGGGTGGCTCATACGTTCAGTTCCTGAAACAATACATTGTTACCTACATTGATTACTAAGCTTATTAGCTGTCACCTAAAAGTGAAAATTTTCCAACGTTTGAGTCCCCCATCATAGATACTTTTGTTGCACTGTTTTGCTTTATCCTCCATATTCATTATGACATTTTCCTGCTGTCATATTTTTAACTTTTCCAGAACACCTTGTTTCACTGTAAATGTTTATCAACAGTAATGACTCTCTCATCCTCACCTCTCCTTCTCGGCTGAGACTGGGAGACCAGAGCAAGAAGCCAGGCTAGGTTTAGAGGCAAGCTGATGACCCTCAATTACCATAACCCTGCTGCCTTCATCTCCAAAGATGAAACAGAGTATAGAAACTTTATTGTTTGGCTTGCAGACCAGAAAACCAGAGACTTGGTGAGTAGGTTTGAGCCAGACTTTCTAAACATCTCCATTCCCTTCCAAGAAGGGAAAGCCATGAGGCAAATCTAACAGAGAGTTGACATCAGACAGGATTGGACATGACGTGTCAGCATTACTAAGACAGGGTGTTGGGGGGGTCCACACACAGACCCCGTCGCTGTTCACTGTTACTTCTCTCCTGCCTCTCACAGAGCTATAGTCTGAGGGACTGTCTGCCATGTGTTTGGTAAAATTCACAGACCTAAGGTGGGTGTTTCATCCTCGTTTGAGTGCACGTGCACTGGTGCTGGACACAGTCCCAGTCGGTTCTTTCGCCATCTCCAGTGGCAGCGTGGTCGGCTCAGTGGCTCTCCCATGGAGTGATCCCTCTCCCACATCTCCCCTCCACCCTGACCCTGGTGCCGGGAGGTCTCTCACCTCCCACAGGGCCAGGAGGTCATGATTAAAATTCTTCTTCATGCACCATAAATCTCTCAAGGTGACAACAGGAAAACGTCCCAATGACCCGCAGAGGCTAGGTTACCGGGGCTAGAGATGAGGCCAGGGGAAGGTCTCCAGGTGACGGCCCATGAGGCTGGGCACTCTGACTGCCATGCACAGCCTTGATGTCCTCCCTGAATCACTGTGGGTCTCAGCCTCCAAAGTCGTTACACTGGGTACTCAACCCCTGGAATGTGGAGGTAAGGAAGGGGGACCACATGGGTTCTACTGTAGACATCCCCACAAGTGGATTCTGGAGTGGGGCTTGGTCCTCACTGTCTTTTGTTGTCTTCCCAGTTGATTCCGAGAAGACACAGAGGCAGGCTTGACGTACAGTGGGTAGGACATCGTTCCTCCCTCTGGCTCTGGTGGTATCAATGTGTCACCTTCCTGAAGAGGAGTCACCGTGAAATGAGACTGAAAATGTCAGCCTTCCTGGAAATGTCACCCATAGGGCTATTCCATGCCTGTGAACTCTTACATGTTTTAGAAATAACAACAATGAGAACATTGGTGCTTTCATATTGTCAATTCAGTCAGGATGGTCTCCAATGAACTTTGAGGTGTGAACACCACACCACAGAAAAGTAAAGTGCTGCCAGAGGGACAGCAGTGCCATTCTGTGTGTGTGTCTGGGTGTGACTGCATGTCTGCAGGTGGGCTGTGTGTGCCACCATGTGCACCATCTGTGTGTTGGAGAGTGTAACTTGTATGTCTATGTGTAAAGATATACTGTAGGATGTGAAAGTTGGAAAAAGTCTTGGTGAAGAGGGGACATGAAAGGGGCCTCACAGTGGAGGTTGTCATCTGTCCTGTGCATGGGACAGTACAGAGGCACAGGGACCACCACCAGCCCCATGAGGAGGTGCTACCCAATGTAACACAGGAGAAGTGGCACATGGACAAGGATGGCTGAGTACACAGCCTGGTGAGCGGGACGATGTGGTCAGAGGGCCCAGGCTCATTGTCACGCAAGGCCTTGCATGCAACACCATCCATGGTCCCCCATGCTCCCCTGTGGCCCAGTGTGTGTTTCTCAGGCTGTGCCAAGGGCATCACAGGTCCTTGTATTTACCAAGCATAGTGTGTGGACTAAGTATATAATGCGTTTCAGAAAACAGAATATACCTGTTCCCTGAAGTGATCACAAATACACATTTATTGTAAAGTCTTTGAACATAATTAATAATAGTAGATAAGTCTTACGTTTTGCTTTCTGAATCATAGCCTGTCCTTCCAACATCCTTCATAATTAGAGATGGGTTAGATCTAAAAATAAGCATTCTTATTTGAAACATTTAGGACACCACGACTTCTAGTGTTTCGAAGTTGCAGAAGTAAGCGTAGAATTGCACTTTGAGGGTCACATTGAGGTCCATAGGGAGGGTGTATGGCAGGAGGGGCCTCTCTGACCCAGAGGGCTGTTTAGGGGACCTGGCTGCACTGGGTAAGGCATGGACTGTGATGATGGCTGTGCAGAGGGGAAGACCAAGATGTCCAAGGGATTCTTGGCCAAGGAGGGGGCACAACCTAGTGGACCCTTAGGTGTCAGGAAGCAAATGAGCTGAAGTAGGCTCACAAAACCCACCACCACCCTGCCAAATCCATACCCTAAATTGGGGCCAGTGGTTTATCCCCTATGGCACAAAGGGATTTGTAGATGTGATGTGGGTGCAGATTGTGAGTTAGGGAGAAAATGTGAATTTCCTGGTGGTCTCCAAATGCCGTTCCGTGTTTGTAAAGAAAGAGTCAGAGAGAGATTTGTAAACACACAGAAAGGGACATGGCAAGGTCTCCTCCCAGGGCAGAGACTGGAGCAATGTGGCCACTGCATGAGGAGAACCACCCCAACTCCAGGGACAGACTTTTGGACAAAAACAAGACAGATAGGGAAGCGCAGGGCAAGTACTTTATTGAAGCAAGACATTGAAACCTTCACATTTCCAGTGAGTGATCAGGCCATCCTTGAATGACAGAGGCTCTTGTGTGTAAGATTTTTAAAGTCTAGCTGTTACATATGGATGTTATATTTTTCTGAAATAGAGAAAGAGAGAGGGGTCATCGGTCTTGCTGTCCCTGGAGATGACACGTTCACAGGGTCTTTTGTTCACACCAACATGTGAGGGTCAGCGCACCCAGCAAAGGCACATGGAGCCACCAGCAGGGGAGCTAAGTGGGAGGGGAATTCAATATTCCTGGTGCAGTCACGACCAACCATGCAGGACAGGGAAGAACGTGCCCATAGCCAGTCAAATAAACCCCGAGTGACCCAGGCGTGTGACTGGGGTTTCTAATGGAGTCAGGATAGAGTCAAGGGTGGGGCTGAGCAGCCCAGGATTTCCTTCCTCAGAGTCCCAGGTCCAAGAGCTCTATGTTTTCTCTCCAAAGTGGATGCAGGGTGAGAGAACAGGACAGGAGCAAGAGGGGATGTAGGACTTTCTGCCTGCAGGAGGTGTCCTGTCTCCTTGAGGAAATCAAACTGACAGCACATGGACTTCTCCACACTGAGTATCCAGACTCTGTAGGAATTTGTACCAAACTGAACTTCATTCAAGGGGTGGACAAGCTGGGAAACTATTTTAAATATCTGATTTCTTCCCCAAGATATAATGAAAGTGTTTCGGTTCCACAAGAGGATGCAGAGGACCTAACAGGGAGGGTTTCCAGCTGATGGCTATGGTTGGTAACGGCTGGGAAAGTGGGGCTCAGGAATAGGGAGGGGCCTGCTCTGTGAGAGCTGCTGGAGCCCCAAGCAGCCACCCCTCAAACCTGATGTAGGGCCTGGGCCAGCACCCTCTCACAGCTGATTCCCTCCAACATTCTCCACCCTCCCTGAGGCTCCTCAGGGACTGTGCCACCGGGTGAGAGAACTGGCACTCCGACCTCTGAACCATCAGGGGAGGTGAGCCAGCAGTCTCTGCTCTTCAGTGTCACCACCTGGGACCTGGTCATCCTCCCCAGGACAGTGTGGGGAATGTGGTGCCCAGAAAGGTGAACTGAGAAGGAGGAACATGCTACACATAATGTGCAGCCTTAGCATAGCTCAGCAGGTGTCATGTCATCATGCCCCGTGTGGCCTGTGGCCACTCTGTCTGATGTGAAAAGAGGGACAGGTGCCTTCTGTGCCCACAGTGCAGCATCCTGACCTCCCTTCTGGCTGTGCAGCTGAGCAGAAGCCCCTACAGAGGAAGGAGAAATGACTTACCACGACATTCATAATATTCTCTCTGTCCTGCCTGGGCAGACGGTCGGTGCATTCTTTCACTGTTAACATGGCCTCAACAGCTTCTCTAGGTGGAAGAAATTTCTGAAGATGGATATTGTAGACTATTTCACTGTCAAAAAGGAAGCTTCTAAGTGCAAACATAAACGAAGGACACACTTTTGCATTTGCTGGAGTAGAAGAAGAAATACAATTGATATTAGGAAGTCCTTTTCCCTGATAGCCCCTGACCTTACAACTAGACAGGAACACCAGGGGGTTTATGGTCTCATCCCATGTTTGTGCCAGTGACAATGCAAAACCCTAAAAAGCCCTGACGTGCTCAAATCACATAACAGAAGCAGGGCTGGTCCTAGGACTCAGGTTCACTGAGCCCAGGTTCAGCTGTTCAGTGTTAAGTACGCTCACACCTTTCCAAGACAATCCTGCTTTGCTGAAATTCACTTTCCCTGGATTTCAGAAATTAGGGTTTGGTCTGTTGTTGGAGTGACACTTTCTTTGGTCTTGGACATTGGGGAAGAGGAGCTCTTAGTGGTCAGTCTTTCCAGCAGAGTGGGAAGGGCCAATCTCACAGAGGTCAGAGCAGGGACCAAGACTGGAAAGGAGCAGGGACAACAATTGAGTGTTGGAAGATGCTCTTCTCAGAGTAAGTTTCAACAGCAGAACTATGTCATTGGGTGAAAAAAGTTAAATAGTTTAGAAAGGAATCTAGCTTATACACCAACCACAACTAGCTCTTATGGTCTGCACTGGATACAGAATTCCTTTGAGATGGTGGAAGGTCACAACCAGGGCCTGTTTTGGCTCCAAGTGGATTGTGCTGAAGCCTGAATTCACCACTCTTCCTCATCTGGATTTTCCATCTCCACCCCTCCCTATGTCCCCAGGTCTTTACAATCACCTGCAGGAGAGAATGTGACCCACCAGGCTCCCACGTGACGTGATCATACAGCAACTATGCAGAGATGGGGAGAGGTCAGATCAGAGGCAACACAAGGAAAGAGGAGGAGTTCAGAAAGTCAGATGAAAGAGAAGGGGTCAAAAGCACATGGGTTAGAGTCCTGTCTAACTCCTGTCTTGCATGACAACACAAAAGAGTATTGTTGGATGAGTGGCTGGAAGTCACCTAGAAACACAACCAGTGCAGCCCTGAGAGTGAACTGGTTCTTCCGATCCTGGGCAGACTCCCAGAAAAGGAGCAGGGTATTTGGATATATTCAGTGCTGCTAATCCTGACTAATTATCGAGAGAGCCAGACCTCACTGGCTCTGTTTGAACTGAAAACTCTCCTAAAACCCTTCTAGCTGGAACATTCTATCAGTCTGAAAGACAGAGTTTGAGAGCTGTGGACTCAACTGGCACCAAAGATGCTGGGAAAGAAAATGATGATGAGATCCAGAGCTGGCCTGTGACACCCTTTGTCTTAGTCCACGGTCAGAGCTGCTCTAGCTGGTGTCTGTAAAAACCAAGGATGAGCGGGCTCTTGGGAAGTTGAGCATTTTGTTCAAGACACAGCTCTGCTGAGTGGCAGAGTGTGATGCACAACAAAATCTTATCGCATCCTGCTGCTTCTGCACAAAGACCCAAGACAGGGAGTGAGATTTCAGATGGGAAGCTCTTCAAAGTGGCCTGAAAGGGTTTTCGGGAAAGATCCAGGGTGTTGGGGATTGATGCAGGAGCCTTTGGCATTCAGTGGGCTAGTCCACAAGTAGCGGGCCTGGTCTGGATTCTCATCCATTCACCCTTCCTCCCCAAATAAGTTACCTAGTTCATAGAAGGTTACTTACCTGGGCTGGTGGTAGTCTGATTAGGAGTGATACTCACCCTCATAGCAGCAAAGGGCCAGAGTGACCAGCAGGACACACAGGGACAGTCTCATGGTTGATGTTGCTTTGAGTTCAGCTTCAGCAAACAATGAGCAGTTAGCAGCTGGACTCAGCAGCCTGAGATGCCCAGGGCTATTTGTACTCGGTGAGCCTCACAGGTCCTGCCCACTCAGATGTGGCAGGTCACAAGGTCTGCCCTCCAGCCCTCCCTTCCTCACTGAGGCCTGATGCAAACTGCCATGGTCACAGCCCCAGTGACTTGGTCAAGAAGAGGCATTACTGGCACCATGCATATCCCCTTTGTGGCAAAAACTGGGGCAGGAGTTTACAAAACTATGATCGGTTAATTAGCAGGTGCCCCCCCAGGATTCAGTTCCTTAACTGGAGTCTTAGAATTGTACAGTCAGTTTATTGATGGTAGACTCCATAGAATTTAGCTCCTTATTGCAGGCAGTGACCATTGTGCTCATCTGTCTCAGCCTATCCCTGGACACAGGGAAGAGGATAGGCACACACTCCTGGAATGTTTGCATCAGATGCATCTTAGTGTGAAAGGATGCCTGCTCAGTCAGAGTGCCTCTGGGTAGTTGAGGGAGGAAGGTTAGTGCTGTGGGGACATTTGTGAAAATATCAGTGGTTTCTGGGTAGAGAGAACTCTCTGCCAAGAGGAAGACTTCCGCCCCAGCTCTCACCTACCGACTCTCATCTAAATTTTGAAACATGGGGTAGCAAGAGTTCCATCAAATTAAGCAGGAGACTGTCCTAACTGAGGTTGTCTTGTCAGTTAGGAGGGTGGCACATTTTGGGTCCTCAGGGTGCCAGGAGAGTTGTGCCCACAGGGCCCATCCTGCTCCTTCCCTAGCCATGTGCAGATGCCCCATGGAAGCTGTCAGCCATGGACCGTTCTGAGGAAAGACATTAGGAAGCAGTCTGGGTACTGAGGAGCGTGCTTGAGAGCCTCTCAGGAGAGACAGGGCTTGACACAAAGTGGTGTTGGGAGGA
>PVKU01017489.1:0-11360 GCA_004027475.1 Anoura caudifer
TGATGTGAGTCACGGATGCTCGCCCAGCTCCCTGTGGTCAGGGCCGTCCCCTGGTTAAGCAGGAGCTGCAACCGCTGACGTCTATAAAATACTCATGAGGAAACTTCTAATACACGAATCTTCTGTGAGTTGGTCAGTACAGCCTCTTCTAATATTACCCCCTGGTTAGTACGTGATGTTTCCTTCAATCGCTGTTACACTTGTGAGATTTTTCTTTTTCATTGTTTTGACTATGGTGAGTCAGGGCAGGATTTTCTTCCAGTCAACCCTACTTGGGTTTTGCTGAACTACCTGTGCACAGGAGTGTGCGTTTCCAGTCAGTTCTAGAAGGTTTTACTCATTACTTCCTCTCTCTTTCTGTCCCCCCTGTCTCTCTCTCCTCACCTTCTAGGACCCTGCTACCTATACATTCACCCTATTAGTACCTCCCATAGGACCTGAGTCTCTGTTCTTTAATAAAAATTTTCCTGCCTCTGGTTCACATTGGATAACTTCTTAAAAAAAAAAACCATTTTATTTATTTATTTTTAGATAGAGGGGAAGGGAGGGAGAAAGAGAGGAAAAGAAACATCAATGTGTGGTTGCCTCTCACCTGCCCCTCACTGGGGACCTGGCCTGCAACCTAGGCATGTGCCCTGCCTGGGAATCGAACCAGAGACCCTTTTGTTTGCAGGCTGGTACTTAATCCTCTGAAGCACACCAGCCAGGGCTCATGTTGGATAACTTCTATTGACCTGTCTTCAGTTTCACAGATGTTTCTTTTGTCACCTGCTTTCTGCTACTAATATCATCTAGTAATTGATTTATACCATACATTGTATTTTTCAATTCTAAATATCCATTCAGATATATTTAATATTTTCTGTTTGCCTGCTGATATTTCCTATCTTTTCATTCATTGTGAATGTGTTTTCCTTTATCTCCACGGACACACATTATCATAGCTCTTCCTCCGATGCTCTCAACAACCAAGCTACCTCAGCGCTGGACACAGGGAACGGTGTTTCCCTTTGAGAAGACAGGTGTCCCTGGCCCTCACAGATGTCGCATGATTTTGGATGGTACCCTGGACACTGAGAATGTTACATTGTGGAGTCTCTGAATGCACTGTTTCTCTGAAGAGTGCTGACACATTTTCTCTAACCAGTGATGCACTCAACCAGGCACCACCTGCAAATCTCAGTTCAGACTGCTTTCCGACCGCCCCACACGGGATGCCCCCTCCTCTGGGTCTTGCCAGGGTTCCCGTCACACTCTTCAAGTAATATATATCCCCAGCCAGTCCTCCGGATTCCTCCAGCCCAAAAGACAGCAGGTCTGATCTTGGGGATTCAGATGCTGGCGCTGTGCCCCGACTGCCCTTCCAAGGCTACCTACCTTTGCCAATGCTCCAGAGCCCCCCGGGGTAGTTCCTACCAGTTGATTGTGTTCCGGGGTTTGTAGCTGTTGTCTGCAGGAGGGCTGGTTGGCAGGGGACAGGGGGCAGAGCCAGAGAAGTCTCTGGGTGGGGCTAATGGCAGGTCAGCAGCAGTGAGTGCTCTGGAAGGGCCATCTGCTAAAGACAAAAGTGTCCATTGAATTTGGAGGCAGGGATGTGGGGGGTGGGATAGCACCATAGGGCAGAGGGTGAAGAGCAGGCAGTGAACCCCTCCTCTTGGGTTAAGAAAGTGTCTTTTTATTCCTGGCCCATTAAACATATCCCACAGGCAGGAGTGCATGTTAGGTTTTATTAACTATTTTTTGGGCACCTGTCCATATTATTATATGGTTTGTCTTCTTCTGGCCTATTAGCATGGTGTTATTAGTGAATTTCTTACTACTGAGTCATCCTCGCATTCCTGGAAATAAACTCTGCTTGGTCATGGTGTATTATTACTCTAATTCAACACACGGCTGGATTTAATTTGCTAATTCTTTTATTTACAATTTTCACGTCTATCTTCGCATGTGAACTTGACCTGTGGTTTTCTCTTCCTTTTTGCTATCATGACCGGGCTTGGGTGTCAGGTTACGCCACACAGAAAGTGGACTGGAGTTTTGTCCACCCTGGAAACCTTTCCAATAGGTGCAGAAATGATCGTGAACATTAAAAAAACCCCAGCTTGCTCGTGCACCCCTCTGGGCCCGAATTCTTTTTCTGGGGCAGAACTGTGCCCCTGTCTATTGGCAGCCTGCTCGTCGGCACGTCCAGGGGTTCTGTGCCTGGCCACACTGAGGCGATTCCTAGACAGCGCCCACGGAAGACCTGAGCCCCATCTCGCCCCCCAACGCCACTGTCCCGAGCCAGACTCCGCATGGGATGGAGCACAGTCTGACTCAGCACGTGGGATCTCTGGGGCGAAGACCCTCTGTTGGCCTCAGCCCCTTCACCCCAGTGCTCCACCCCCACAGGGACTGGCTCAGGTTTGCCCCCATGTGCACATCCACCCATCCCCCACCTCTCCATGCATGCATGTGGACACACGTGCAGCTTACATGTGCACAGCCATCTGTCTACCTGCCCATCTATAGAGGTGTGTGCATTACCCATGTGTGTGCACACATACCCATGACATGTACATGGATACCCATGGTATCCATACAGGTGCACACACACACACACTACATACACATACTCATCCGCCAACCTGTGCATGTGTGGGTACATCCGTACATGTGTCATGTGTGTGTACTCACCCACCTGTCCACCCACACACATTACATGCCTCGTACATCTCCCTGTCACACATACACATGTGCATGTGAACACACACATCACCTGTACATCCACTCACCTACCCACACATCTGTTCCTGCGTATATACATGTTACATGCATGCACCCATCCATCCACCTCCATACACACCACCCATCAGCCCACCGCCCGTCTGTCCATTCATGGAGCCCACACTGCCTCCATGCAGCCTCAGTGTCGGGGTCTATGGCTAGGAGACAGAAGCCCCGTGCCTGCGGGTGAGAGACCAATCAGAGGTTCAAAATGGCCCCAACCAGCAAGAGTGGGAATGGAGCAGAGACGCCATGCTCAGGGCTGGGGACCCAGGCACCCAGACCAGCAGACCCAAGTGACTAATTCTGGGCTGTGTTGTCCCCAGGCTCCCAGCTGCAGGCCCACCCCAGACTGAGGAGGTGCCCGGGGCCACCTGGGGCAGGAAGGACTTTGGAAAGGTGCCCTGGGCACCGTCTCAGTCCTGCTGGCTCTGTCATTCTTGACTTGACCAGCTTATGGTCCTCTTTATCACTAGGGTGGACATAGGGCTTGATGGACATCAGTGCCTCCAGGGCTTTGGACCGGCCACGCAAACCTCAAGTGGGTAAAGGAGGAAGGACAGATGGACAGCCAGGAGGCAGTACAGGGTCCTGCCCTCAGCTAGAACCCACTGGACACACAAGGGCTGGGAAGCTGCTGCTCAATATCGGCCAGTTCACCCACCGAAGCTTCACACCCACCCCCACCTGTGGACACTCCAGCGTGGCCAGGGGCCTGCACACCTCTCTTCCCCAGAGAAGCCAAGCTGAGGCAAGCCCCCTGGGCATGAGGAAGTTGGGGGTGGGCACCGAGTGTCCTCACCCCCCCAACTCAGGGCTCCTCGGAGAACCAAAGTGCCTTATCAGGAACTCTTGCCAGTGACTGGTTAACCAAATAGCTAGAATTCCTGCTCAGAGCCACATCTGGTCCTGATCGAGGGGAGGCCAGGGAGGTAGGCAGCGAGGGGGCCAAGGTAGAGGCCAGGCCTTCCAGGGTGATGCTTGGGTGGCAAGGGGGTGGGGCTGCCAGCCCAGCTGCAGGTGCTTGGAGCCAGCCTGTCTCCAGGGGGCTTATGTCCAGGGCCCCGGATGGATCAGCTCCCTGCCTCTACTGCCCCTCCGCCCCACTATTGGGGATCCAGGAACAGCCCACTGTAGGGTGGGGAGGGATGAGGAGCTCCCCCACCCTTGAGGGTATGTGTGCAGGGACCCTGGGCCACACTGAGCCCTTCCCCTCACTCCCACCCCCCAGCCACACACACTGACACACCTGACCTTGGGTCGCTGCTACTGCCCCACACCAACCCTCTCCAGAATTCGAATCTGAGTGGCTCCCTTTGAGAACCCTTGCTGCCCAGAGCTCTCTCAAGGTCAAGTTCAGCTTCTTGGCGAAGCACACCATGCAGCTTTGTGTCCCTGTCCATTCACACCTGTGCTTTGCACGTGCAAAATGGCAGACGGTCCTAAACCCAGCAGGCTGTTCCTTCTGCCCAGAACTCCCTTCCAGCCCTCGGGGCCCAGACAACTGCAGGAAGCCCCTCTCCTTAGGCTCCGGCTCCTGAGCTCCCCGCACAGGCAGGGCCAGGGCAGGGGTGCAGAGAGGAGCAGGGACAGCAGGAGCCATGCAGGGGAAGGAGGGGAGGCAGAGGAAGAGATGTTGCAGGAACAGGGGGTCCCAGGCCTGGGGATGGTCTCAATAGGGATGGTCCCTGTCCCTCCCCCAGACCAGGGCACTGGGTGTCCCACCTGTGTGCCCCAATGGGCTCCAGAGCCCTCAGCCTGGAGGTGGGGCCCTGCCTCGCTCCCCACCAATCTGGGCTGGCATAGCCAGGCTCCACAACTGCCAGCCCGTGGGCCAGCCATTCTGGGTGCCAGCCCCAGGGCGGAGGACATGCCCACCCTGTGGGCTCCCCGGTGGAGCTGAACCATGGAGCATAGGCCTCAGGTATCAGGATGGGGGCGTGGGGAGAACGGGCTGCAGCACAGGGGGAGACCCAGGTCCTGGAACCGTGTGTCTGCATGGCGGGCTGGGGCTGCAGGGCTGAGGGTGGGCTCAGGTGGGGGGCTCCCTTGGAGAGGAGCATGGGGTGCTGTCTCCCCCTCCTCCCTGTCCAGGGCCCTGTGGAACCCCTACTACAGCTCCGTGAGGAGGCCTCAGTACTCCCATCCATAGGGCACTCCCCACCCTGGCCTGTGTCCCCTCTGTTGCCCCCACCCCAGCCAGGCCGGCACCCCCTTCCTCGGAGGCTGCCCAGAGCAGAGGGCACAGCCCTGGGGAGAGGCCGGCTGGGCGGGAAGGTCCTTGCCAGTGTAAACAGATCATTTCTGTCTGCCTGGGGGGTGGGGGCTGGGGGAGGGAGTTGTCTTGAGCTTTGTTATGTTCTGAAAAAAAAAAGGCAAAAAATTTGGGTCACAAACCACAAACTGTTTTGATTTCGGCAGCACTGGCACAAACAGGCATTTTCTCTGTGGTTTCTGGCCAGCAAGGCCTGAGCGGGCTGGGCTGGGAGGGAGAGAACTGAGGCTGCTGCTGCCGGGCCGGGGGAGGCTGGGCAGGTAGAGAGGCCAGGCCTCCTGGGTGGCCCCTAGATCAGTGCCCCCTACCCATGCTGGCCACACCTGTGCAGGAGTACCAGCTGGGTGCCAGGCTCGGCAGCTGGGAGGAACAGGGACCCCAGGGCCAGGGCCAGTCAGGCAGGTGGACACTGGTGGTTGGGATGAGGCCTGGAACGCAGGGCCGGGCAAGCACGACCGAGGTGAGGAGGCTCTGAGCTGGAGCCTGCATGGATAGCCCCGGCGAGCTCGGGAGGACCTGGCATGGCACCTGTGACAGGTGTGTCTGAGTGCCCAAGTCCCGTCTCTGTGGGACGGGGAGGCTCCTGTGGGAGGGGAGGTTCCTGAGACCAGAGGCCTGGGGTGGGGGTACATGGGCTGGAGGGCCCAGGAGAGAGCAGCCAGCCACGTGCAGGGGCAATCTGGGCCACATGCAGCCTGTCCTGCCCTTGGTGGCGGTGCCCAGGGCAGGCTTCACTGAGGCAAGGGCAATTCAGCAAAGAGTTCAAGGTGACCAGGGTGGCCCAGTCTGCCTGCAGGGAAAGCCATCCAGGCAGGGCCAGCTGAGCAAAGGCCTGAGGCAGAAGCGTGCGCAGGGGTTCGCCCAGACCCTGGGCCTGGCAGGCTGGGGTGCTTTGCGGGTCGCCAGGAGGCCTTCACCTGTTCCTGGGAAAGTAAGGAGCAGAGGCTGGACCCAGTCTGCGGTTTGAAAAGACCACCTGGCTCTGTGTGGAGGTCAGCAGAGCAAAGAGACAAGGACCTTCCGGGCAGGAGGTGTTGGGCCCGGGCCTGGGATGGCAGGTATGGACCGGGCGCAGCCTCCCGCCTGGCTCACTGAGGATCCTCGGCACCTGGAACAAGGACCAGCCGGAGGAGCTGCCTCCTCCTGTGGTTCGTTGTTTCAGTGACCACAAACTGGGCAGCTTAAAATGACAGAAACACATCCTGTCTCCCTGTTCTGCAGGCCATGAGCCTGAGAGTCAGGGGTCGCCGGCTCACTCCTTCTGGAGGCTCTAGGGCAGGGGCTCCTGCCTCCCCCCCCCCCCCCCCCCCCCCCCCCCGCCAGCTTCCGGGGCTCTAGGCATCATTCCTGGGCTTGTGGCTGGGCCCTTCCAGTCTCTGCTTATGCGTCCTGCTCTCCTTTTGTAGGGACACGTCATCAGGTTCAGGCTCCCTCGCCCAAATCCAGGACAACATCTCACCATCCTTCACCTGATCATGTCTGATCCCGTCTGCAAAGACCCTTCTTGCAAGTGAATCCATGGGCACACGTCCCAGGGGGCAGGATGGGCGGGTCACGTCTTTCAGGGGCCTCCATCCCACATACCGTTGTGGGCACCCCTGACAGCTCTGACCTTACCTTCCATGCTAGCCCCTCTTCCCAGCTACAGCCCCAGCCCCAGTCTCCCCGGGCTTACTCACCCCGTTTCCAGGAGACCCCCTGCCCCTCACCTCCCCCAGCTTGCATGCCAATGTCACTTCCTCCCTGAGGCCCATTCCTCTCCAAAGAGTACCCCAACATTTTCCCCATGACACTGGGCCTGGGCACCTGGCACATGAGGTACCCCTGAGTGGGTCAAGGAAGGGATGGATGGATGGAGCCCTGCAGGTGAGCTGGGAGTTTGCAGAGC
This sequence comes from Anoura caudifer, assembly GCA_004027475.1. Lineage (NCBI taxonomy): Eukaryota > Metazoa > Chordata > Mammalia > Chiroptera > Phyllostomidae > Anoura > Anoura caudifer. The sequence continues at coordinate 6,930 of PVKU01017489.1, forward strand.
AGGAGGGAAGGGTAGAGAGAGGCACCAGGCAGTTCCAAAATAACGGGGCTGTGGCTGGGCCAAGCAGAGTGCAGTGGGGGGTGTCCGGGCTAGCACAGGAGAGCTGGTGGGGAGAGTGGTCCATGGGGGTCATGGGGGTCTTGGGGAAGGCAGGGTGCGGATGCAGTGGGCTGCAGTGAGGGTGAGTTGGCTTAAAGGGGAGGCCCCAGAGGGGTGGCCTGGGCCGGGGTGCTGGAGGCGGCGTAGTTTGGAGCTGGGAGGGACGCCCTGAGCCCAACGCCCGAGGGTCTTGGGAGGGGACACAGGACAGACCCTTCACGGGGCTCTGGTCTGAGGGGCAAGCAAGGGCCCTGAGCTGTGTGTGCCCTCACCCCCAACCCCGAAGTGTCTCTGAGAGTCCCCCTCCCAGCCTGGCCCTCTGCCAGCCCCGGGCCCCCCTGCCTCGCCTGTCCCGCCCCACCCTGCACCGAGCATTGCACCAGCCCCTCAGCTCTCTCCTTCCCGCCCTCCCAGCCCTCCAGGGTCTAAGGTGATGCACCCATCCAGGCAGGCCCTCCACTCAGATAAATTTCCAGAGAGTGAGCAGCGTGCCTGCTCCGTGGACGCCAATCCAGGCCCCTGAGGACCGGCCTGCAAACAGCCCATCAGGTGCTGCGGGGCCCCCAACCCAGCGGCCCACTCCCCAAGGTGGCCACATCTGCTAACTGTGGGCTGGGGTGGTATGGCTGAAGGTGCCAGGCCAGGCCTCACGAGTCTTGGATGCCAGCCTCACTGAGTCAGGGACCCTACCGGTCAGAGGACAGACTGGTCAGCGCTGGCTGAGCAGGCAACAGGCTTTCCTGTGACCTCTGCTTTGGCCTCAGTCTCAGGTGGAAGGCAAGCGTGTCTGCCCGGCAGGTGGGCACACAGGGGACACACATCCCCAGATGTGCACAACAGCCACAGTTTCTAGCATCTTTGAACCCAGCCAGCCCCTGTTGCCCACGGCCCGAGGGTTCCCTGGAGCTGGCAACTGGGGCACCTTCCTCCTCACCAGTGGGCTCCTGGGAGAGCTGCCCACAGCCCCCCACCCCCTGGCACCCTTCAAGGATTTGGTGCCTGCAACTGACCCAGAGCCCCTGGCCCAAGGGTGGCCATCAGCACGCCTGAGAGGCGCAGGATGCGGCACGTTCCCACTTCTCTGGGAGCTGTGAGGGGCAGGGCCGGTGTCCGTGTCTGCAAGTCTCTCCCCCCACTCTCCCCCACACCCAAGTGAAGGAGCAGAACACTCAGAACAAAATGCATTTCAGTACTTTATTGGGATTGCGAGCGTTTAAGGTTAAAGGCAAAACCCAGGCAGTGGGCTTCGCCAGAGACAGCATGTTAGAGGGGTTGAGTTGAGGCGAACACGGCCGCTGGATGGTGGGCTGGCAGCGGCGGGTGACTCGGTGTGTTCTGCGCGTGGGCGTCTTCAGGTGATGGCACAGGGAGGGACCCAAGAGGGGGTCCCGCTGAAGACTGTTTGGGGGGGGGACTCGGGGAAGAGATAAGATGGAGAGCCACAAACAGGGGCACGGGAGGTCGGGGGGAGCCGGGGTTGGTGGCAAGGACCCTCGGAGAGCTGCATGCTGGGGGACACAGAGGAACGCGTTGGCAGACGCCCCCGGTGCACCCATCCCGGAGAGGCGTATGTAACACTGGGGGGATGGGCGTCCGGCAGAATGGGCGGGCAATTTGGGGTGCCTCTAAGTCTTTTTGGGTCTCTGGCCAATCTGGGTTCTCCAATTAGGACAATTTGGCTCTTTGGGTTTCTGTCCAATGGTCCAAATGGCCCATTCCCCGGGCGTGTGCCGAGGGGCCCTCTGTGCCAAGGGCAGGCTGGCATGGACCGCCCCCGGGGTCATGCCAGCCCTGTTGCCAGGGCCCCAAAGCCTCGGGCCTCTTGACTGCTAGTCGGGGTGCCTGCAGGGGGGGCTGCACTGGGGGCAGAAGTGGGGGGAGGTAGGCCTCCCAGCCGCCCGGGTCCCTGTGGCAGCCCTAGGCACCGAGATAAAGGTGGCTGGGTCGGTACCAGACCCGTGGGCCTCGGGGCCCAAGCAACCCCGGGGTTGATGGGTCAACCCCACAGCTCTCCTGCTCTGCGGGGCTCCCTTCTGACCCCCGCTCCTGCCCAGCCTCACCCAGCCTGGCTCCCAGGAGGCCTTGCAGAGCTCTAGCCTCCTGGGGACAAGACTGGGTGCTGAAGAGGCGGGTATGGTGTCATCGAGGGGTGAGGGGAGAGCTCCCCAAGTGCGCGGAAGGCGGCCACCTGCTCCAGCCTGATGGAGCCCCGTCTTCACACATCCGCAACCCCTTCCCCCCCGGCAGCCTCTGGCCAGCCGGGGGCCCCTCCTGATGGCCGCCGAGCACCTTCCTGACACCTGAGGAGACGCCGCCCCATCCCTCCTCCGCCCCCCAGGACCTCTGGAGACCAGCCACTGTCTACAGAGGCCAGGCCAGGCAGTAGCCCTCTCCATTCCCCTAGTTCTTCTCCAAGGGGCGCCGTGGCCAGCGCCCCAGGGAGGCTCCACTCTCAATTCAACCCAAGCGACAGGGACAGACTAAACAAGTGCAGGGAGATAAATGGCGGGGAGCAGGACATGCTGGTGGTGGTGGACGGTTGCTTCGTGCGTTTTCACTTGGGTCACTGCTCCCCTGTTACGGGGTGGGAGGTTATATTGGTGCATGAGCGCGCGAGAAGCCAAGGAGGGATAAAAAAAAAAAAAAAAAAAAAGGAAACAAGCCCCAGGAGAATCGAATTAAAGGGGGGAAACAGATCAATTGGCATGAATTTGGGTCTCTGATTCGTGTCTGTAACTCTGCGAGTCTCCGACACTCTCTTCTGACTTTGGACCGAAACCTCACTGGGCCACTTCCTACCCTAGAGCACCCCCCACCCAGCCCCCACTGCCCCCCACCCACCCCACCAACCGCCATACTTCCCACACTCCCCGTCATCTCTGCCGGCCTCCTGGGGCCCCCCATTTCTGAGAGGTTGCCCAGGAGGCCGGCAGAGATGATCCCAGGTGTGCCAGGCGCGGGGCCCAAGATCTTTCACGGGGGGCACACCCAGGGGTCAGGCTACAGTGGGGGCATGTCTTACTTAGCAACAGCACCTCCAGGCTGGCCACACCCTCTCCTCGCTGGCATGCACGGTGGTGGGGTGTGCCAGTGGGGCTGGGGGCATCGGGCTCACACTGCAGACACCGAACGACGACACCGAGTAGGAAGGGGCCCTCCCTCATCTCGGAAAGATGGAGGCGCCAGCCCAGGCCTGGGACACCCTCCCCACCAAGGGCGCATCGAAGGGGATGGGAGGGGGGCTGGGAACATGAAAACCTCGTGGAGAGAATTTGGGGTGAAACAGACTGATCTGCACACTGTCTGGCCACTCTCACCATTTTCACCATCCTGCACGTGTGTGAGGGTGCATGCTGTGCGAGTGTGTGCATGCGGGTGTGTGCTGTGCAAGTGTATGCGTGAGGGTGTGTGCTATGCCAGTGTATGCGTGAGAGTGCATGATGTGTGAATGTGTGTGAGGGTGTGGTGTGCGAGTGTACATGGGTATGTGTGTGAATGTGTGTGAGGGTGTGTGGTGTGCGAGTGTACATGGGTATGTGTGTGAATGTGTGTGTGAGGGTGTGTGGTGTGCGAGTGTACATGGGTATGTGTGTGAATGTGTGTGTGAGGGTGTGTGGTGTGCGAGTGTACATGGGTATGTGTGTGAATGTGTGTGAGGGCGTGTGGTGTGAGTGTACATGGGTGTGTGTGAGGGTGTGTGGTGTACAGGTGTACATGGGTATGTGTGTGAATGTGTGAGGGTGTGTGGTGTGCGAGTGTACATGGGTTATGTGTGAATGTGTGTGTGAGGGTGTGTGTAGGGTGTGTTTCTGCAGGGATGTATGTATTTGCATGCTTTTAGGTGGGGATTGATCTGTAAGAATTTGGGGGGTACAGGGTTCATGCCAATTGAATTTTGTTGGTGCCAATTTTGGTTTTCATGTTCCGTGTCCCTCATGGTGACTCTGGGTGGTGGGGCCCGAGTGGGGGCGAGGCTGGGTGGCCACTGGTGTTCGAGGCCAGTTTAGAGTTTCACATGAGCAGGGAGGTGCCTGAGGAGCGATGACATGCCTAGCTGAAAATTTGGGGTCCCCTCCTTTCTCTTGGATGGTCAGGAGCTCGAGGCATGGCCAATGTGACCGAGGTCCAAGGGGAAGAGAAGGAGGGGGCGGGGGGTGCCGAATTATTTTATTTTGCCAATTGTTTTTAAGCCAATTCATTTTTTAGTATATTTTCAGCCAATTTTTATTTTTAGGGTTTTTTTTTTTTTTTAAGGCTAATTTGCTTTTTTGGTGTTTTTAAAGAGCCAATCAGTTTCAAGGGGGCTGGTGTATGTGTGTGTGTGGGGGGGGT
>PVKU01017490.1:0-11339 GCA_004027475.1 Anoura caudifer
CTTAGCAAAGAGAACTTAAGTTAATAACCCCGAAACCAGACGAGCTATTCACGAGCAGCCCTGAGAGCACACTCATCTATGTAGCAAAATAGTGAGAAGACTTTTGAATAGAGGTGATAAGCCTACCGAGCCTGGTGATAGCTGGTTGTCCAGAAAAGAACTTTAGTTCTAACTTAAGCCTACCAACCAATATCATAATTTTACTGTAGCCTTAAGAAATAGTCTGAGAGGGGACAGCCTTTCAGACACAGGATACAACCTTCACTAGAGAGTAAATACATTAATAAGCCATAGTTGGCCTAAGAGCAGCCACCAACAGAGAAAGCGTTCAAGCTCAACAATAAAATTGATCCAATCTCAACAATAAACACCAACTCCTAGTATTAAAACCGGACCATTCTATAACTATATAGAAGAGACACTGTTAATATGAGTAACAAGAAATTAATTCTCCCCGCCCAAGTGTATATCAGAATGAATACTCACTGATAGTTAACGTAAACAAAGTAAACTTAAACAACAAGCCCTTTGTTCTTTATTCGTTAGCCCAACACAGGAGCACCTCAGGGAAAGATTGAAAGGAGTAAAAGGAACTCGGCAAACGCAAACCCTGCATTTTTACCAAAAACATCACCTCTAGCATAACCAGTGTTGGAGGCACTGCCTGCCCAGTGACATACGTTTAACGGCCGCAGTATCCTGACCGTGCAAAGGTAGCATAATCCCTTGTTCTCTAAATAAGGACTTGTATGAATGGCCACACAAGGGTTTTACTGTCTCTTACGCCCAATCAGTAAAATTGACCTTCCCGTGAAGAGGTGGGACCGTTCAAATAAGACGAGAAGACCCTGTGGAGCTTTAATTAATTAACCCAAGAGCAAATAGTTTAATACCAAAAGGGATAAAACAACCTCAAATGGACTAACAATTTAGTTTGGGGTGACCTCAGAGTACAAACTATTCTCCGAGCATTTTAAGCCGCACTACTTATTGATCCAAACCTTTTGGTCAACGGAACAAGTTACCCTAGGGATAACAGCGCAATCCTATTCAAGAGTCCCTTATCAACAACAGGGTTTACAACCTCGATGTTGGATCAGGACATCCTAGTGGTGCAGCAGCTGTTAAGGGTTCTTTTCTTCAATGATTAAAGTCCTACGTGATCTGAGTTGAGACCGGAGTAATCCAGGTCGGTTTCTATTATATGCCTCTCCCAGTACAAAAGGACGAGAGAGACAAGGCCCCCTTAAACTAAGCGCCTTCTAGCCAAACAGATGCTACCACCTCAATCTCATAAGCGATAAATATATTACCCCTAGACCAGGGGTCTGTTAAAGTGGCAGAGACCGGTAATTGCATAAAACTTAAGCCTTTATTACCAGAGGTTCGAATCCTCTCTTTAACAAAATGTACTTTTATCAACCTCCTAATCACTATTGTCCCTGTTCTATTAGCCATAGCATTCCTAACTCTAGTTGAACGAAAAATTCTACGATATATACAACTACGTAAAGGACCAAACGTTGTAGGCCCTCATGGCCTACTTCAGCCAATCGCAGACACGGTCAAACTATTCACCAAAGAACCCCTGCACCCACGAACATCGTCTACGACCATATTCATTATTGCTCCTATCCTAGCCCTAGCACTAGCCCTAACCATATGAATTCCACTACCAATACCCCACCCACTAATTAACAAATCTCAGAGTACTATTTCTTCTTGCCATATCAAGTCTACCAGTATACGCTATTCTCTGATCCGGATGAGCATCCAATTCTAAATACGCACTAATTGGAGCCCTACGAGCTGTCGCCCAAACGATCTCCTATGAAGTAACCCTAGCAATTATTCTATTATCCGTCTTGCTAATAAGTGGTTCCTACTCATTATCAACCTTAATTATTACCCAAAAAAATATATATGACTAATCTTGCCCTCATGACCTCTCACAATAATATGATTTATCTCAACCCTAGCAGAAAATAATCGAGCTCCCTTTGACCTAACAGAAGGCGAATCAGAACTAGTTTCCGGATTCAATGTAGAGTATGCAGGAGGCCCCTTTGCCCTATTCTTCTTAGCAGAATATGCTAACATCATTATAATAAATGTACTAACAACTATTTCTAGGCACATACAACAATCCAACAACTCCTGAACTCTATACTACTAACTTGGCAGTTAAAGCATTACTCGTTACAATATCATTCCTATGAATTCGTGCATCCTACCCCCGCTTCCGTTATGACCAGCTAATACATCTACTATGAAAAAACTTTCTCCCCCTAACACTGGCCCTATGTATATGATATTTAAAAATGCCTATTATGACGGCCGGTATTCCACCCCAAACATAAGAAATGAGACCATAAACTATTGCTCACAGAAAGAGAATTTCTTGTGAGTCTGCCTCTTTGAGTGTCAGCTATTGTGTCCTTTCTTTTCCCCATGTCTCCTGTGTCATGTTCATGTACCTGTTTGTGTTGAAACGACGCTTTCCTTACCTTCCCGAAGACACTCCCACGTGGAAATCCTGTCAGGAATGGGGCTTGAGGTGTCCTTCCCCGTCAGGTGCTGTAGAACCCAAAGTGTTGACTGGAGCCATCCTGGTACCAATGACTTCGAGGACTGATTTAGATGCTTCAAGGATGTCATCCATTTCCCGCGTCGCCTCACGTGGTTCGTCCTCAGGCAGTATCTGGCCTGGATGCCTTTGAACAGCGGCGAGTCCATCCGATGCGTTCGGAGCCATGGTAACTCGTGACTCGGACCCTAACCCTTACCCTTACACCCTGTCCCATACCTTCTTGCTCACAGAAAGAATCTCTTCTAAGTGAGTCTGCCTGTTTGAGTGTCAGCTATTGTGTCCTTTCTTTGGCCCCGTGATCTCTCCTGTGCCATGTTCATGGACTGTGTGTACTGTTCATCTACCTATTTGTGTTCAAACGACGCATTCCTACCTTCCCGAAGAGATTCATTCCCACGTGGAAATCCTGTCAAGAATGGTGCTTGAGGTGTTCTTACGGGAAACTGATGTAGAATCCTCAGTATTGAATGGAACCATCCTGGTGCCAGTGGTTTTTGACGATTCATTTCGGTCTTTGAGTATGTCATCCCTTTCCCGAGAGGCCTCCGGTGCTTCATCCTCAGGCAATATCTGCCCTGGGTGGACTTGAAGAGCAGCGAGTCCATCCGATGCGTTCAGACCCCTGGCAAATCTCCAACGTGAACCTGTCATGAAGTTAGCGCACGTTAGATCGATCGCAGCACCTTCTACATGCTACACATCTTTTCTGCCATGTATCTAGCATTTTCACCCTTCTTCATTTTACAAACCCTACCATACCGAACACTTGGCTTATCTTCATTCATCTTCAATATCGGAATGGCCATACAAACACGCCACAGTTTTCATAAGTTTTATTATCCAATGCAGAGGAAACAAGTGGGAAGTCATGCCCAAAACGGCAAGTGAAATAACAGTTCTACTTTATTTTGTTTATTTTATTTCCTTTTTTTACCCTGTGGTACACGATATCGAAGAAAGATTAACTTTTCTCATTCTACAAGGAACCTGCAACAGACTAAGCCAATGACAAACGATTTTCAAGCACCCTGGGAACATTTAAAAACCTGACTCCATCATGCTGCAAATGCAGTCCCAAGAAATATCACCTACAAAGGATTTCTTCCTGCATTGACCCTTATTGTGAATACCACTCACAAGGAAACTAGACCGTGCTAACATTAAGATGTTTTTTGGGATGTGCTTGTATCTACCGCGGCCATCCAAAGTCATTCCTATTCCACTGGAATCAACCCCTTCTTCTGCCAATTTGCCCAAAGTGTCATTCTCCAAAATGGCCACGAGACGGCAGCACAAACCAACGAATGCAACGCATAACCCACTCTTTCCCTGCCGGAAAGGTTCCAGCCGTTTTAACCATGACATACAAACACAGGCAGACGTTTCATTTCCAAAAAAAAAAAAGGGATGGCACAATGTCGTCCCCATTCTGTTCCACTCCCCTCTGCCATCTTGCAGAAGCAGAGAGTTCTCCCACGGGCTTTCTCCAGGCTTCCTGGGAACGGAAATCTCTCTCCACTGAAATTCGGAATAATGAACTCAATATCCACATGAAGGCGTGAGGTCTAGTGAGCACTGCAGATGAATCGCAACTGTGCAGCCAGGCTGAAACCCTTTTTCCATGGTCACCAAAGAGAAATCTATGCTCTCACCTCATCCTTAAGCTTCAGAGACTTCTCCGAATGAATTCTGGACTCTTTCCCTTGGAAGACGCTTTCAGTTGGTCTGATAGGGAGCGGTACCTCTTCCAAGGAATCTGCTACATTTCCACAAACACCTCCTGCTGCAGGACTCCATCGAAATCCAATACAAGACAACCTCACCTCCTTTGGGTGAAGACCACCTTTTGGAGGGGGGTGGTGCTGCTTCCTGGACTGGCCCTCCATCTCTCCCATTCCACGTTACTGTAAAACATCAGTGATTCATCCACCTTCGCAGTTTATTTTAGAAATAAAACAGTTTCCTTCTCTTTCAGTATAAAACCTCATGTGGTTTGGGATCAAGAAGGGTCCCCCTTCCTCCCCGGTTCACTTCTCTGGAACCCAAACTTCAAAGCAACTGACCTAACTCGGCTGGGGCAAGCGATTTTCGATGCCTGATTAGGGTGCTTTAAGGATGTTGCCTGTCCCCCGTGTGACATACCATGGTCTGCTCTCAGGGAACCTCTGCCCTCCACTGCACCTGGTCTGCCACACCCTTAGGGCATCTGCACGTGAGAAATCTCCAGCATGGACCGTGATCCACTACGGACATGGTGTGTCACTCGCGGCAACGTCTACACATGAACCAAAAATCTTTCTGTACCTCACTGGGGCGCTTTTACCTTTCTTGAAATGACAAACCCAAAAGACCGAATATGTGGCTTATGTTACTCCATCTTCAGTTTGAAAAGAACCACACACACATTCACCAGTTGTGTTCATGTTTTTTTAACACAGGCTGGTGTAACTGCTGTCATGGTGCAATCTAACAACACAGTTTCGAATGACATCAAAGCAAGTGTGCACGACCAAAGAGATTTCATGGGGTAGGTGTGTGGCAGTGGGGGAGAAAACTGAACTTGTTACCACACCGATTGAAGGCACGGTTCAACCATCATCACAGCCTTGCAATCTTACACAATATGTTTTTGGCTGTCATTGCACTTAAGCGACCATTCACACTGAATGGATCCCTGAAAAGTTCTGTTGTTTGGCAATTCTGAAGTAGAATCCTACAGGACCTCCTAAATGAACAACCAGCACAATTACAAAATAACTCAACATGACAGATGATAAAGATGCTCCAAACCCAAACTTGAGAAAGAAAACCTCACCCATGACTGCATGTGTTGCAGGCAGAAGCTGCAAATAGACAAGTTTTCCACCAGGACGAGGAATCTAAAATGGTAAACAAAGTCCAGGCAAATCCAAGAAATAAGGCTGGAGACATATCCGGAAGGGCACGTGTGCATAATGATGCAGCTGATGTTTTGCTTTGCTTTTTTTTGGTAACTCTCGCTGTAGCGTTATATATAAATTTTTCTTCCCCATTCTTTACAGAAGCTGCAGCAGACCAAGCAAAGGCAAATGACTAAAGCACACCTGTACCTGGTCAAAGCCTGGTTCCAGTAGGCTGCAAAGCCAGTTCAAAAAAGAGTCACATAGTACACGTTTACTGCTCCCTTGGGTCCTCCATCTGCAAACCAGTCACAACGTAACTGGACAGTGCTGCCATTTGGACGTTTACAAATGCACCTGTAATTACGACTGCCATCAAAAGCCGTGGACACTGCGTTGAAATCAACCACTTTTCCGGGAGACCTACACTGAGGTGTCGTTCCCCAAAATGGCCACCGGATGGCAGCAGAGTCCGCCAGATGGACCCCATATCCCACTGGTGGCTGGGCTGAAAGGTTCCTTGCTTTGGTAGCCTGCGATGCAATGACGACACACTTTTCATCCCCCCCTCCCCCACCTCCGACAACGTGACTCGAAAACAGCCTCGCTGTTTTCTTCCACTGCCTTCTGCCACCTTTCAGGCGATTTCAACGTTCCCATCGTCCCACAACATTGTTATCTTTCCGAGCACACACATCTTCCGGTTGCCTTCTGCACTCTTCCAGGGAATGGACATTTCTCCCCGCCAAGACATTCGGAGAGACCAAACTCAAAGGCCATGCGAAGGGGCAGGATCTGGTGAGTACTGTGGATGGAACACGACCGTGCGGCTAGGCTGACATCGTTGTTCTGTGATCAGAAAGAGAAACGTGCACTCTCACCTTATCCTGAAGCTCACGTGTCTTCTGCTGAAAGATTCCAGGCTCTTTTGCTTGGACGGTGCTTTCAGTGGGTCCAAGGGGGAGCAGTGCATGTTGCCATGAACCCGCTGGTTTCCCCAGGAGCTCCCACTGCAGGACTCCCTTCCGAATCAACCGCAGCGACCATGACCTCCCATGGATGAACACTGCCCTTTGGAGAGGATGCTGGTGATGGTTCCTTGGTTTGCCCGGAATCTCTCCTGTTCCACATTGTGCTCAAATACAAACCATTCGCTTCCCCCACACACACACCCAACAAATTGCCCTTTCTACTGAAAGACCAATCACTTGTGCACATGTGATCAGTAGGGTTCCCCCACCACCGCAGTTAACTTCTATAGAACCCAAGTGTCAAAGCGATTCAGGAAACCATATTGATATAAATGATTTTCCATGCTAGATTAGAATACTTTCAGTATGTTGCCTGTCTCCCATGTGCCATAACATGGTCTATAGTCAGTGAAGGTCTGCCCTGGAAGACTCTCCACTGCTACCCATCTGCCTAACGGTGGGGCAACTGAGTGTGAAAAATCCCCAGCACGAAACTTGCGATCCTCTTCGAACATATTCCGTCACTTGCAGCAATGTCTCCACACACCACGAACCTTTTCTTAACTTACTGTTGCACCTTTACCTTTCTAGAAACCACAAAGCCAAAACAGCTGCAAATGTTGCTCGTGCTCATGAGTCTTCAGTGTGAAGAGCGCCACACGCACAATCTCCGGTGGTGATGAGGTTTTCTTATTGGACGCTGATAGGATGGCTGCTAGGAAACATTCTAACAAAACAGTTTCAAATGACGTTAAAGGCAAGTATAAGTGACTGGAGCCAGGTGATGGGGGTAGAGGGCAACTGTGGAAGGGAGTCTGGGAACCAAATCAACTTTTTGGCCAAACGGACTTTTCGGCCACCCTGACTGAACTCAAAGTTCAACAAGCCGCGCTGCCTCCAAACCCTCTACAGTGTGTTTGGCTCTCCTGGCCCTTATGCTGGCACTCACACGGGATGGAGGAGAACGTGCTGTTGTTCGGGACTTCCGAAATACACTCCTACAAAAGCTCCAAAATGAGTCACCGTTACCGTTAAAAAATAACGTGAGCAGAACAAGGCTAAACATGCTACGACCCAAAACTTAACAAAGATCTTCACCGTTGAATGCACACATTAGAAGCAGAAGCTGGAAATCTACAAGTTTGGTGCCCATACGAGGAATCTAAAAAGGTACATGTACTCTAGGCAAAGCGAAAAAATGAGACTGTACACATGTCTGGAAGGGCAATACGTACAATAATACCGCTGATATTTTACTTTGCTTTCTTTTGTATCTCTTGGGACAGCATTATATATACATTGTACCTTCACGTAACACGACGAAGCTGCAGCAGACAAAGCAACGACAACTCATTTTCAAACACACCTGCCACTTGACAAAACCTGACTCTACTACACGACAAAACCACTTCCAAGAAATGTCAGATAAACCACGTTCATCGCTCCCCTTCCCTTAACTTACAAATCAATCACAAAGTAACTAGACAGTGCTCAGATGTAGATGCTCCCAAATGCACTTGTAAATACCACTGCCATGAAAAGTCACTGTCATTCCACTAGAATCAACCACTTTTCCTGCAGACCTGCACCCAGGTGTCATCCCCAAAATGACCACAAGATGGCAGAAGACAATGACAGAAGCAGGGCAAATCCCGTTCATGGTTTGACCGAAATGCTCGTTGGCTTTCTACCATGACATTCGATCACAAGCACACTTTTCATTTTCCCTCAAACATGGTGACTGCACAAGGTTGTCGCCACTTTCTTCCATGTCCCTCTACCACCTTTCAGGTAATCTCACCAAATCTATAGTCCCACAAATTTGTTATATTTCAGTGCAAACAACTCTTCCCAGTGCCTTCTGCAGTGTTCCAGGGAATGAAAATTTCCTTAAAGAAAAATTCAGAGAGACGAACTAAAGGGTCATGGGAAGGAGCAAGGTCTCTGAGCACTGTGGAGGAGTCGGTACGGCTCAGCCAGGCTGCAACCGTTCTCCCTGGTCACCAAACAGAAATGTGCTCTGTCACCTAATCTTAACCTTCCGCATCTTCTACTGACACAGGCCAGACCCTTTCCCTCAGGCGGAGCTTTCAGTTGGGATCACCGGGAGCTGTGCCTGCTGCCAGTAACCTGCTGGCTTTCCGGAACCAGCTACTGCAGGACTCCCTCCCGAATTCACCACAAGGGCACCATCACCTCCTTTGGATGAAGACTGCCCTTTGGAGGGGTGAGTGGTGGTTCCTTTCTTTACCCTCAGTGTCTCCCATTCCACATTATTCTCAGATAGCAAACATTCATCCTCCCCCTACACATACAATCTTCATGGAAATGGAACACTTTCCTTACGTTTTAGTGGAGAACCACTTGTGCGAATCCACTCATGAAGGATCCCCCACTGTCCCGCTTAATTCCTGTGGAGCCCAAATGGCAAAGCAATTAACATAACCAAGCTGGTGCAAATGATTTTTGAACCTGTTTAGGATACAATGAACATGTTGCCTGTCTCCCACCTGCCATGACGTGATCTGTGTTCAGTGAACATCTGCCTTTCAGGGCTCTCCAATGCACCTGGTCTGCCTACCTGCGGGAAAAATCTCCAGCATGAAACTTCACAATCCACTTCAGACATGTTACATCAGTCACAGCATCTTCTCCACACACTCCACTGATCTTTTCTGGCCTTACAGTTGCACTTGTATCTTTGTTTGAAATGACAAAGCCAAAAAGACCAAATATGTTGCTTGTGTTCATGCATCTTCACTGTGAAAATGGCCAACCATACACTCACCAATGGTGAGATTTTTTTATCACACGCTCATAGAACACCCATCACCATACAGTCCAACATGATGGTTTCAAATGAAGTTAAAGACGAGTCATGGTAACCACCACAACCCCAACCCCTAACCCTAACCCCGAACTATGCCATGCACCAGACACCAGAACGGGTGTCCAAAGCCTGTCCCTGACTCCACATGCTTGACTCTGGACATCGCACCACAGAGAACAGCGTGTCCTCCTAGTTGAATCTGTAAACCCTTGAAATGTAATCATCTCATGTCTAAAACCATGAAGCAGTTTTCTTTTTAAAAAAGTTATATTACATCAAACAAATGATGCAATGAGGAAACACATTGAACATGAGATACATGAGGCTGCTGCTGGCATAACAAGGCACACGCTTTGAAATCTAAACCAATTAAAGTCATGAGTAGATGGGATGTCCTCCGGATTAAAAAATGCTAGGCAGCAGGAGAAGCTATTTCAACAGTAAGAAGACCACCCATGGATTTGAAGTAAATGGTTCCACATTATACTTTGCATCAGACTTTATTCCACAACAAACAACTGACTGTGCCCTGACTGGGAATCAAACTGGTGACCCTTTCCTTCACAGGCCAGCACTCAGTCCACTGAGCCACAAAAGTAAGACCAACATCGATATTTTTAAAGAACTTAAATACTCCCTTCCAAAGAGAAGACATTCACACGAGTAGGAAAATTAAAAAGGAGAGGAAAATGTTCAATGGCTAAATCGGTGTGATACCCCTTCCACAACGACAAAGGCTATAATGAGAAAGCAAAACTGAGAAATGTTTATAATCACAAACAAAAATTCAAATGACCACTTCCTTTGTAAATGTAAAATATGGCAGACCTTGTATAAACTGGTTGGTATGTCCTCAAAACAAATACCCTACTGTGTTCAACTCTACTTAGAAATACACACCTGGAAAACGGAAGACAGCAGTTATAACAAACACAATAATTCCTCCTGGTTATAACAATACAGGATTGTTCATAACAGCAAGGTTAACAAGAACTGAAATGTAGACAGTATTCAAATGTCCATCCACAAGTAAATGAATAAACAAAATTGGGTTATTCTGTCACCGAAAAGGCACTGGACCCAAGGCAGGTTTGCCCTGGCAAGGACTCCTGTGTGTAGATTCTTGACTTCCTGCAGTAAAAATGCCACAACACAAAAGTAGGGAGTTTTGAGGATTTGTATATAAAATCCAAAGAGGGTGAAACAATGAAAGAGCTTCAGATAGAAGAGGCACAATCACAGCAACAAGAGTGACCATGGGCGGAGCTGCTTCTTCGGAAACAGAAAAGTTAGATGCAAAGAAGGTCCTTGGAGACAGCATCAGGGGGTGAGCCCGGAATGAGCTGCTGCTGCCCACTGCTCCCCTGGCTGCAAGTCCCAGGGACCTTTGGAGATGAGGAGAAACAAAGCAAACACACGCAGCAAACAAGAGAAGGGAAGGTGCATGTGTGCTCAACAAACAGTGCACGCTGGGTCCTTTGTCTTCAGGGTTTTACCTGTTTTCTAATGTTGAGGACGTTAGAGGAGGTCTTACAAGAGTCATCTGCACAGAACACTCAGCTTTCCAGGGGTGCCCTTTGAGGTGCTGATGCAACAAGGCCAGCACACAGAACAATCAGGGTCCTTCTCTGGTGAATTTCTCCTTCAGAAAAGTCACCAGAGAAGGGCTGGGACTGAGGGGGGTCCTCCCCTGCATGGTCTGGAAGGTCTGAACCATTTGCTGTCAAAAGTCATCGGTTAAGGAAGTTAAGATCCTCAGATGTATTACCCAGCTACAAATTGCTAGGCCTTATTGAGCTACCAAGCTCAGTTTTCCCATTCCATTAACAAGGAATTTTCGAACATTTTTTATTAACCTGCCTTAACTCCATACTCTTGGGGACTCATATTAGCACTGAATTTCACACAATGATCATCTGTTAACAGACACCACACACCAGAGGCAAACTCAGGATCCTGGACACAGACCTTAACTCAGCAACCTGGACGCTGGAGCGGACCCAAACCAAAACCTGGATTCTAGGCTCAAAGCCCCGAAACCAAAGCCGTATGCCCTCACCTGAGACAGA
>PVKU01017491.1:0-11330 GCA_004027475.1 Anoura caudifer
ACAAAAAAAAAAAAAAAAAAAAAAAAACAAACACACACAAACAAAAAACACACAAAAAACCCAAAACCCAGAAATGAAAATGGCTCAAACTGGAGAACAAATCAAAGCCCCAGAGCCAATTTACCTAAGCAATGAAGAGATTGCCAACCTATCAGATGCACAATTCAAAACCCTGGTGATCAGGATGCTCACAGAATTGGTTGATTTTGCTCACAAATTAGATGAAAAAATGAAGGCTACAATAAGTGAAATGAAGAAAGATGCATGTGGAACCAACAGAGATGGGAGGAGAACTGGGACTCAAATCAATGGAGTGGACCAGAAGGAAGAAACAAACAACCAAATAAAAAAAAACAAGGAGAAACAAGAATTCAAAAAAATGAGGAGACGCTTAGGAATCTCCAGAACATCTTTAAACGTCCCAACATCCGAATTATAGGGGTACCAGAAGGGGAAGAAGAAGAGCATCCAGTGGAAAACTTATTTGAACAAATAATAAAGGAGAACTTCCCCAATCTGGCAAAGGAAATAGTCTTCCAGGAAGTCCAGGAAGCTCAGAGTCCCAAAGAAATTGGACCCGAGGAGGAACACACCAAGGCACATTATAATTACATTACTCAAGATTCAAATGAAGGAGAGAATTCTAGAAGCAGCAAGGGATAAGGGGACAGTCACCTACAAAGGAGTTCCCATCAGACTGTCAGCAGATTTCTCAAAAGAGACCTTACAGGCAAGAATGGGCTGGAAAGAAGTATTCCAAGTCATGAAAGTCAAGGACCTACATCCAAGATAGCTCTATCCAGCAAAGCTGTCATTTAGAACAGAAGGGCAGATAAAGTGCTTCTCAGATAAGGTCAAGTTAAAGGGGTTCATCATCACCAAGCCCTTATTTTATGAAATGTTAAAGGGACTTATCTAAGAAAAAGAAGATAAAAAATATGAACAATAAAAAAACAGCAAACCCACAGGTATTAACAACCAGACCTAAAACAAAAGCCAACTAAGCAAATCACTACAACCGTAGCAGAAACACAGAAATGGAGATCACATGGAGGGTTAGCAATAGGGGAGTGGGAGGAGGAGAGAGGGGGACAAGGTACATAGAACAAATAGCACAGACGATGGGTAGAAAGTAGACAGGGGGAGGGCAAGAATAGTGTGGGAAATGTAGAAGCTAAAGAACTTATGACACATGGGCATGAACTAAAGAGGGGAATGTGGGTGGGAGGGGGTGTGCAGGGTGGAGGGAGATGAAGGGGGGGAAATGGGACAACTGTAACAGCATAATCAATAAAATATAATTAAAAAAAGAAAAAAAAAGACTTTCATCCCCTCCCCTTCCTTAATTTGTTACCTAGTTCTATTGATTTAACTTCATAAATACCTCTTAAATATGTTCTTACTACCCTATCATCACAAACATACTCATCTTTCAGCCTAACTATCTAAAAGAATTCTTAAATGGTTTACCTGACCCTGTTTTCTTCAGACTACAGTGCACATATATTTTTATCACTATTAAAATAATCCTTCCAACATGTAAATCTAGTCAATGATTCATTCAATGAGCTTTTATTGAGTGCCTATAATTTTTTTTCAGAAATTTTGTGCTATGAATACTTGTATAAACATGAGAGGATTTAAACCTCAAAATTGTTTCCCATTCAGTGAGGGAGACAGATGTATAATTGGATAATAATTACAGACTATGATATGTAATAGGATATAAATACACGCAATATTAAGGAAGCATGAGGGAAAATTATCAATCTGTGGCAGGAGCTGGAAAAATTTATAAAAGACTTTCTGGGGAAAATAACTCTTGAAATATGTCTTGAAAGATGAGTTAGTAGAAGATGGGGGGGAGATGAAGATAGAGCTGGGCATAGGTGCTGGAGAACAAGGATGTTTAGAACACATTCATAATTTTAAGCAGAAGCAACAAAGAAAGAAACAGCTCAATGTTTCCTGAATTAAATAAATTAATGTGTATTGCTGTTTTAAACTTCTAAGTTTTGGGATAATTTATTATGCAGCAAGAGACAACTAATACAGCAATTGAAGGGGTATTTACAGAAATAGTACAAAGAGAATCTGAATTGTAATTGAAGCTATAGAGATGGAGAGTACGGACTTAAGAAACTCATAGGAATTAAAATCTTTAGGATATAGTGATTGAATGGCTGTGAGGGTGAGTGAGAACAGAGCATTAAGGATGACTCTCCAGATAAGTTCCAGCTTGGGCATGACATAGATGTTACTCCCCTTGCCTAAAACCCATTAATGATTTCTCATTATTTCCAGGATAAAAATCAAATATCAACATGGACTGTTCTGACCTCTATAAGCAGGCTCTTTCCTACCTTACAAACTCTATCACCAGATGCTCACCCCACCTCTGCCACCCCGTGCTATTGATTTTGAAACATACACTCATGTTCTTTTTTATTTGTTCATGATGATTCCTCTTCCAGGAATGTCATTGCTCTTCAACCTGATCTCAATCACTCTTCACACATACCTAAATCACACAAAGCACTTTTTCAAGAATTTCATGTCCCTTCCACTCCCACTCTCCACTCCCCACTCCCTACCCCAGTCAAAGTTATTCTAGTTTTTGTGTAACAGTGGTATTTCCTCCTTAGCTACATTGTCATATTACATTGTACTTATTTATTTACATGTCCACCTTTTCTTTTAGACTATGAAATCCTCAAAGAAGGTTCACTATCTTACTTATTTTAGTGGAAGTACCTATGCTAGTACTTGAGATATAGAAAGTGTTTAATCAATGTTTATTCAATTAATGAATAAAAGAAGGTCTTCTAAATCAATGAAATAACATTACATTTCTCTTGAATATTTAAATTCTTCAGTTTGAAATACATATTGGTGATGCTTATACCTGGGATATACTTAAATGTTTTAAAATATTTACTATATTTTCCAATTACCATTTATCCCCTTACACACCCTTACCCACAGCAATCATCACATTATTGTCCATGTCCATGAGTCCTTTTAACTTTTTGCTCAAACCCTCCACCCACTCACCTCCCCACCCTGCAATAACTGTCATTTGCTCTCCATCTATGAGCCTGTCCCTATTTTCCTTGTTAGTTCAGTTTATTCATTAGATTCCACATATGAATGAAATCATATGGTATTTATCTTCCTCTGACTGGCTTATTTCACTTAGCATTATGTTCTCCAGGTCCATCCATACTTCCACAAAGGGTAAAATTTTCTTTTTTATAGCTTAGTAGAATTCCATTGTGTAAATGTACCATAGTTGTTTTATCCACCCATCTACTGGACACTTGGGTTTCTTCCACATCTTGGAGATTGTAAATAACACTGAAATGAACATAGGTGTGCTTATGTTCTTTTGAATTAGTGTTTTGGGTTCCTTTGGATATATGCCCAGAAGTAGGATTGCTGGGTCAAAAGGCATATAAATTTTTAATTTTTTGATGTATTTCTATACTGCTTCCCACAGTGGCTGCACCAATCTGTATTCCTACCAACAGTACAAAAGGGTTCCCCTTTCTCCATACCCTTGTCAGCATTTGTTTGTCGCAGGGGAATCTCTATCTCCATGTGATGCCACAGATTCAAAAAATTTATGATAAAAACTCTCAGCAAAGTGAGAATCGAGTGAACATACCTAAACATAATAAAGGCCATATATGACAAATATACTGCATCCAACTTGGAAAGAAAGAAGTAAAACTGTCTTTAATTGAGGATAACATGATACTGTATATAGAAAATCCCAACGATTCAATCAAGAAACTACTAGAACTGATAAGTAAATTCAGCAAAGTAGCAGGGTACAAAATTAATATCCAGAAATTGGTTGCATTTTATATGCCAATAACAAACTAACAGAAAGGGAAATTAAGGAAACAATCCTATTCACAACTACTTCAAAAAGAATAAGATACCTAGGGATAAACTAACCAAAAGTCCTGTACTTGGAAAATTACAAGACGTTGAAGAGAAATTTGAAGAAGATATAAGTGGAAGCACATACCATGTTCATAGATAGGAAGAATTAACCTCATTAAAATGTCCATACTACCCTTAGCAATCTATAGAGTGAACAGAATTCATATCAAGAGTCCAATGTCATATTCACAGAAGTAGAACAAATATTTCAAAAATTTATATGGAACCACAAAAGGCCCCATATAGCAACAGCAATCCTGAGGAAGAAGAACAAAGTTGGAGGAATCATGCTACCTAATATCAAGTGATATTACAAGGCCATAGCATTCAAAACAGCCTGGTACTGGCATAAAAACAGACACAGAGATCAATGGAACAGAACAGAGAGCCTAGAAATGAACCCATACCTTTATAGTCAATTAATATTGGAATATACTTGAAAATTAATGTAGCATCACAGAATTTGTGATCATTTGTCTCCAGTCTCTCCATAACCTAATTATTCAATCAACTTTTTGACTGGTTTATTATTTTTTCATTTCTTTATTTTTTGTTACAAAACAAAGTATATTAAATATTTGCCATTTCTTTGCATTCCATTAATTCAAGGAAGATGAGAGTCATGTGGAACAACTTTGAATCCAAACTACAGCTTGGACTCAAGTCCAGTCAAGCCCAGACTAGGTCATCCAGACCCTAGACAAAGTACAGATGTGTGACCAAGAACAAAATATTATTTATCGGAGCCACTAAATTTCAACATTGTTTGTTAAAAAGCATTTTTACAGCAGTAGTTAACTGATTCAACCAATTTTCCAGTTTTTCTTGCCCATTCATTCTCAGTGCTACCATCCTATTTTTTAAAAGACTTTATTTATTTTAGACAGAGGGAAAGGGAGGGAGAAAGAGAGAGAGAGAAACATCAAAGTATGGTTGCCTCTCAGGTGGCCCCCACTAAGGACCTGGCCTGCAATCCAGGCACGTGCCCTGACTGAGAATGGAATCAGTGACCCTTTGGTTCACAGCCTGCACTCAATCCACTGGGCTATACCAGCCAGGCAATTTTTTCCTTTTTATTATTTATTTACTTATATTTACTTTTAAAATTTTTTCAATTACAGTTTACATTCAGTATTATTTTGTAATAGTTTCAGATGTACAACATTGTGGTTAAATGGTCATATACTTTACAAATTTATCCTATTTCTTCTGTTATTCACCTGGGCTATTGCTGTAGACCACTGGGAAGTATTCCAACCTTTACTTCCTTTTTTAAAACTCATTTTATGTACCACATCAGATTACTCAATCTTCCTGCTCTAAAATATTCAATGATTTCCAAATAAAGTTCAGATAAATAGTCTATTTCCACTTATTGAAATCATGTCCAACCTTTAATGTTCATCTCAAATGCTGCCTTCTTTAGAAACTTGCTATCATCCTCCCAGCTGATGAGCTCCCATTTTCCTATGGATTTTAACATCTTCCAATTTCCTCACCCCACAGCCCTGGGTAACCACTGTTCTACTTTCTGTTTCTACAAGTTCAGTTTTTTGGGATTCCATATATGAGTGATATACAAAGTTCATCTTTCCCTGTATGGCTTATCTTACTCAGCATAATACCCTCAAGGTCCACCCATGTTGCTGCAAATGTCAGGATTTCCTTTTTTCTTATGGCTGAATAATATTCCATTGTATTTATAAATTACATCTTTATGCATTCATCCCTGGATATCTCCAACTTCTAAACATGCAAATTCTTCAGGTTTCACTCCATAAAAATATTTTCTTTGTTTTTGTTTATTTTGCTTAGAACTTACTGGTCTCCTTGAATCTAGGGATCAACATGTTTCATTAGTTTAACAAATTACTAGTTATCTCTTGAAATATTGCTTGTGTCCCCTTATTTTCAGAATCCCAGCTATATATGTTAGACTTCACAGTATGCTCTCTCACGACATGCTTTGATTTTTGTTTTCTAGATTATTTTTTTCAAGTTTTTCTAGTTCACCATTTCTCTCTTAACCAGATATAATTTACTTTTAAATCCTTTCATAATTTCTTAACTTAGGTAATTATACTTTTAGGTCTTTTCAAATTTGCTATGATATCTCTTTTTAGTTTCCAGTTGTCTGCTTCCCATGAATAAAGTAAACATTATTGTCTTAAAGTGTAATTTTGGAAATTCCAATATCTAAAGCTCCATGGGTCTAGTCCTTTGTCTGCTGTTTCTGCCAGATCTCCTTATTTGTTCTATTTTTGTGTGTCAGATACTACATTTGAAAATGATTGTAGAAATACTTTGAGGCCTGTATATATTATACTGCTCAATAAGGAACTCTGACAGTTTCTACCAAGTTCCTGGGAGCACTAGTAGTCCAGTATCACCTTAATTCAGTGTCAGGTTTGAGATTTTCTGGACTATTCAGATGATGTGAAGCTAAATGATCTTTGATGCTTTTCTGAAGTTGTGAGTGTTTTTATATTTAGGTAAGCATTCACTTTTTTTTAGCAAAAGAATTGTTCTGAATTGTCTTGTCTACTTTTTTGCTATTTTTATTCTGATGCAATTTCATAGTGGCTCAAGGCTTTAACTATTTGCTTTGTATCTATTGATGAGACTTGAATTTGGTTCTTTAACTTGGGCTTCTCCCTTAAATCCCAATCTTGTATAACCAGTCTTCTCTGTCTCAATTGGATGTTTGATAACATCTTCAAATTAAACCTGCCTGAAAATAAACTTTTGCTTCTTCCCAAAGTAACTTTCTTAAAGTCTTTCCTATCTCTGTTGATGGCAATTTTATCCTGGATACTCAATCTAACAATCTTAACACTGTCTTTGAACTTTTCTGTGTTTTTTTTTTTTTTTTAACATTCCATATGAATTTTTTTTTGGGGGGGGGGAGTTGGAAATCCTTTCAGCTTTACCCTTAAAAATATATTGAGAGTTCAGTCACCTTCAGCATGATAGTTCTGGTCCCAGCCACCCTCCCCTTTTCCTGGATTAGCACAATAAGCCTCCTACCATGTCTCCCTGCCACCACCTTTGTCCTCATACAATTTATTCTCCACATACGGAATATGTCCCTTTGACCCCAAAGTGGTATACCTCACAATGTATTTTTTGACCTCTTCTACTACTCCATTTCTAGTTCTCTCTGCTCCTTCTACCTTAGCTTCTTTGCTCATTTTCAAACTTTCCAGAATGCCTCAGGCCTCTAGACTTATTCCCTTTACCAGGAATGTATTTTCTCCAAATGGCTACAGGCAAACAAAGCCATGAGTCTTTTTTCAAATGTCCCCTCTACCAGAAAGGCCCTTTCTGACCACAGTTTACAATTGCTATCTTCATCCTATTCCAATCCTTCCAGGTATCTCATCATTCTCTGTAATTTTTTTCCTGTTTTACTTATTTTTAAAAATATTTTATTTATTTATTTTCAGACATAGGAGAAGGGAGGGAAAAAGAGAGGGAGAAAAACATCAATTTGTGGTTGCCTCTTGCATGCCCCCTCTTGGGTACCTGGCCTGCAATCCAGGCACGTGCCCTGACTGGAAATCAAACTGGAGACCCTTTGATTTGCAGGCCAGTGCTCAATCCATTGAGCCACACCAGCCAGGGGTCCTATTTTGTTTTTAAAATAGCATTTAATCACATCTGACATACTAAGTATTTTTTAACAAATATCTTTTATTTATTTTTTTATTGTTCAAGTATAGTTGTCTCAATTTTCCACCTTCCCCCCTTTCCATGCCTCCCACCCTTGATCCCCTTTGGCTTTGTCCACGTGTCCTTTACACATGTTCCTTGATGGCCCTTCCCCTATTTTCCTTCATTATCCCTCTCCCCCATCCTCTTTGTTTACTGTCAGTTTGTTCTTTATTTCAATGTCTCTGGTTATAGTTTGCTTGCTTGTTTTGTTGATTAGCTTCTACTTAGAGGTGAGATCATATGGTGTTTGTCTTTCACTGCCTGGCTTATTTCACTTAGCATAATGCTCTCCAGTTCCATCCATGCTGTCACAAAGTGTAGGAGCTCCTTCTTTCTTTCTGCTGTGTAGTATTCCATTGTGTTTATTTATGTTTATTTATTATTTTCTGCCTTTGTTCCCATTCCACTAGAATATGTTTCATAAGGATAAGGATTTTTATCTTTTTTGTTTATTATTGTAGTTTCAATACCAGGAATATCGTTGGCACGTGATAATGTTAAATAAGTATTTGTTGTCTGGTGAATGCTCCCACTCATAGGAAAAAGTGCACAGTTGGGTGGTTTCAGAAGTGAGATTTTATTGAAAAAGGCTATTTTTCTTAAGGCAAAGAGCCAGGATTATTTAAAATATAATCAGCAAGAAATATGTAATATCTCAAATTTTATTTTTCTAAGTCAACTATAGTGGTCTAAAAGTTCTGTGTGGTATTTATAGTGAAATGCCAGTGATTACTATAATTTCATGTTATAAAGGAATTTCTAGACAGCAAAGAAAAAAATGTCACTGAATTGATATTTTACTAAAAATTTAATTACCATCTAGCTCTATATGCTTTTGGCACAATGTGAGTACTTATGAAAGGCATTTATGTGGTCTTTCAACTGTATCACTTTAACCTGCCTAGACAGTACTTTGATGAACTTGTGAGAAATGGAATTGAACAAAAATCTCTTTCCAAATTAGATATTTCACTTAGAACACAACAGGACACTTACTTGGATATTTTAACATAATTCTACTCAGTGCTCAGAACTTAATATGCTTTCAAAACACTAATTAATGCTGACCAAATCCTGAGAATTTATTTTTAATCCTGATTTTACAGATGAGGAAGCAAATGGGGAAGAAGTTAAACGGCTTATTTAAAGCCACATCACAAACTCACAGCAAGCTGGAACTCTGTGCCAGGCATTCTTGCCTCATGTTTCTAAGCTTGTTAATGTCCTTTTCTGATGCCAGGTTAATCCCTGGATCTGGGTCCAAGGAACATAATTTATCTCTGGGGTGCTGCCATTTGTGATGACTGAAGACTTTCCCACTGAAATTCAGGGTCTGGAATGAGACCTATTTTACATCGATTAAAAAATGGAACTGTCAGAGAAGATGGCGGCGCAGTAAGAGGATGCACATCCCTCCTCCCCCTTCACACAGGTGAAAAACTGGGCCAATTTACAGTGGAGCACAGCAAACAGACACCAGAAACACAGCATATTTGAAAACAGGAGATCGAAAATTGCAGTGGACGTTGAAAAACCAGATGGTAAGGAGAGTACTCCAGCAGTGTGGAGACCAGGGCAGGGGCTGAGATCCCAGGCCAGTGCTGGCCATAAGACTCTAGGGAGGGAGCTGGGTCAATCACTCTCTGATCAGCCAAACAAGGTCTCGGCAGCACTGGGATAAACCTGGTTGCTTGAAATCTCACAGAGAGGAGTTAAGATCTCATAGCCCTGGCAGGACTGTGCATTGGAGCTTGCACGACTGTACCTGTGTGCCATTGGGAATAGCCAGGCAGGGATCCATTGGCACCAGCGTGCCACTGAGGGACCCGTGCTGCAGTCGCTCAGCGCTACAGTCTCCGGCCCCCATGCGCATGCCAGCAGGGAGCAGTGATACGGTCTCTCGGTGCCCTTGTACCATCAGGGACCTGAGTGGGCTGCTGGGAGATCTTATACACTGGTGTGCAATCTGCGTGGGGGTAGATTCATGCTCACAGGACAGTTGGCACCTGTGCATGGAAGGCTGAAAGATCATCAGCGCTTGTGTGCACACGACTGCAGTAGGCGCCTACAGAGAGGCCCCAGGCTAGCTCTGAGGACAGTAGACCAAAGATAACCAAATGCTGAACAGGGAGAAAAATGATACAGTCACCTCTTAGCCACTGCAGTCATCAAGGCCAGAAAAACCAGCTTGGCAAGATTGATAACAGCAAGAGTTGGTGGTTTTGGTGTTTTTTTGGTTTTGTTCTGTTTCTTTTTCTATTTTTCATTATTAATTTTTCATTATTTTGATCTTTTTTACCCCTCAACTCCTTTTTGCTTCTCATTACTTCTTTCTTGTTTTATTCCTTCTTCCTTCTTTCCAAGCTTATCTCTTCTTCCTGTCTTTTTTCTTTTTTCTTTTTCATTCTGCTTTTCTTTATTCTCTTTTCCTTTTTTTATTTCCTTTTCTTCTTCTCTTTATTTTCTTTCCTCCTCTTTTCTCTTTTTAAACACCTACAAGTGAGACAAAAACAAAACAAACAAAACAAAACAAAACAAAAAAACCCCTGGAACTCTGGAAAGACCAGAGTTGGTCCCAAAGGGGGGGCATTTCAACAGCTGAGACACTGGAAGCAGTGAACACCAGGATACCTGAAGGAGACTGAATTTATGAATTTCACAGGCATTCTAGCACAGAAGTTCACACCATAAACCCAGGGAACCAGAAAAAATCAATTTAAGAAACTGAGCCTAAAAAGAAGAGCCTCACAAACAATGGGAAGACAAAGAAACAATCCCCAAATGAAAGAAAAGGAGGAAGCCCCAGAAAGAATGCTAAATGAAATGGAGGCAACTCAACTATCAGATTTTGAGTTCAAAGCAATGGTTGTCAGGAAGCTCCAGGAGCTCTCAATGAGCTACCAGAAACTACAGGGAAGCTAAGAGGAACTCACTGCAAACAATATCAACATGAAAAAGGAAATAGAAACTATCAACAAGGGCCAAGAGGAAATGAAAAATACAATTTCTGAACTGAAGAACACAGTGGAAGGAATGAAAAGCAGAATCGATGAAGCAGAAGATCAGATCAGTGAGTTGGAGGACAAAGTAGAAAAAAACATCCAGAAAGAGCAAGAAAAGGAAAAGAGGCTCAGAAAAAATGAAGAGGGATGAAGAGAAATACAAGACAATATGAAACATAATAATATCCATATAATAGGGATACCAGAGGGAGAAGAAGAAGAGCAAGGGATAGAAAACCTATTTGAAAAAGTAATGATGGAAAACTTCCCTAATTTGATGAGAGAAAAAGTCACACGAATCCAGGAATCACAGAGAGTCCCAATCAAGAAGAACCCAAAGTGGCCCACTTCAAGACACATCATAATTAAAATGGCAAAATTCCAAGACCAAGAGAGAATCTTAAAGGCAGCAAGGGAGAAAAAGGAAGTAACATACAAGGGAGCCCCAATAAGGTTAGCAGCTGACTTCTCAATGGAAACACTCCAAGCCAGAAGAGAATGGCAAGAAATATTCCAAGTAATGAGAACCAAAGGCCTGCAACCAAGACTACTTTACCCAGCAAGGCTTTCAATCAAGATAGAAGGCCAAATAAAGAGCTTCCCAGACAAAAGAAGTCTAAAAGAATACGCCTCTACCAAGCCAGCTCTGCAAGAGATACTAAA
>PVKU01017492.1:0-11319 GCA_004027475.1 Anoura caudifer
CATTCATTTACGGAGTGAATTACTGTTGAGCACCCCCATGTCTGTCACTGATTTGGGGAGCACAGGGGGTGGAGGATGAGGAAAATGACCAGGTGTCTGCCCTCCGGGCACCTACAATGGAGAGATAATTAACGTGCCACATAGAGTTAGTTAATTAATTGATAGAGGAGTACATCGTGTAAAATTCAGTGAACAGTGATGAATGAGACACACTCCCTGCGTCAGGCAGCTTGGGCGCCATGACACGGCACCCCAGGCTGGACAGCGTGACCAGCTGATGATCTCTGTGACAATTCTGGAGCCAGACGTCTGAGTCCCTGTGTCGCAGGGCTGGCTGCTCCCGGGCCTCTGTCCTCAGCATGGAGACAGCCATTTTCTCCCTGTGTCTTCCCTTGGTTTCCCCTTGTGTGACTGTGTGTCCTAATCTCTTCCTCCTCTTGTAAGGACCCCCATCATTTCCCCACCCCCCCAGTAGAACACCCAAGGATGACAATAGTAAGGATGAGGAGAGAGAGTCGGGGGACGTGGCGGCCAGTGTCAGCCTGGGGACCCAGACCTGCCCTCACAGGGTTATTGGAACCCACAGCCTGGGAGGGGCTGAGCTGGGAAGAGGGTCCTGGGAGGCAGCTCACTTCTGTCATGTGCCCCCACAGGCCCCTGCTCAGCAGCGTCCACTTCCTGCTCCTGGTCTTCCTGAAGCTGCCCCTGTTCCTGAGCATGCTGGGGGCCGTCCTCTGGGTGAACAGGCCTCAGAGGGGTTCTCTGGGGGCTGGGCCGCCCCGTTCCGAGAACCAGTAGCTCCCATGGCCATTGACGTCTTGTGTGAACGAAAGAACCTCAAGCGGAAGGAAAAGAACTTTTGTTATGAAGTGACCATGGTCAGCAGGGCCGGTGCTTGTAGAGGCAGCGTAGCCTCAGGACGCAGGCCCCGAGTCCCTGGGCATCCAGAACCGTGATGCTGGGCCTCTGGGCCTGGCTCTGGTGCCCCCTTCTCCACCGCCCAGGTCCTTCCTTCTTCCTGAGGCCACAATGCAGCAGGAAGGACAAACAGGTCAGCAGGAGAAGGGCCTGTCCTTGGGGCCCAGGGCCTCGGGGGCCAGGTCAACCCCAAGAGCCCCTGCCTGGCATGGACTGAGTCTGGGTCGGATGGGGTTCAGGGCTCCCGCCCACATGGGGTCACAATTCTTGGCCCGCAAGCAGCAAAGGAACCCAGCAGCAGTGAGGGTGGAATGCTCAGTGAGCAGAAGACTCCGGAATCCTTATCCTGCTGCTTCTTGCCACTTGTGCGGAAGGACGCTGGGGTGCCATCTCCATCTGTCACCTCCTGGACATGCACGCGTGACTTTGAGACTGATTTCCCTTCACTTCCTCTTTTGGTCCCCATAACCCTTCTTGTCGACATACGTAAACGTTCTTACTTCTTTCGAGAGTATTCGTGTGGCTGCCAGTGTCATTTTGGGGTCACAGGGATACCCAGGTATTTTGGAGACTGTGGTGTCGCCCGTCAGTCAGACTCTGTAGCTAGGACAGACCTAGCAGCTGTGAGCCCGTGAGACAGCAGGAGCAACGGTGGCGGCAAGGGGAGAGCTCGTCCGCGGGGGACCCTGCTCACCCCGCTCAGGCCTCGACACCCATGGCAAGCTGCCCCCACCTGGACGCCCTCTGCACTGTGCTTGGGCCCTGAGTGCCCCCAGGAGCATCTTTTTTTTTTTTTTTTTTTTTTTTTTTTTTATCGGCACATTTTAACGACCTGGGGACTCCATGCCCCCCAAGATGAGGACTCGGCGGCGCGTCCCCTGCCCACGCTCGTCTTCCCAGAGCCGATTTTGTCGTGCTTTTGCCCTGATGGTGCTGTTGTTCTCTTCTGTAAATATCTCCCACGGTAGTGCAGTCTCTTTTCTATTTCTGAATATAGTCACCGTTCATTATAGCTTTTTTCATTATTCGATTTATTTTGTTGTTGGCAAAATTTCAACATGACGTTGTTTTTCTGTTTTCCAAGGGCTCAGAGGTGCCGTGCTTCACACGTTCTTGCATACATAAGAGTGTGCATTGCCAAAAACGACAACCCTGGGGATAGAACTCCCAGAAGGCCCCGTCTTTCCTGGGACCATGTGGCTTTTCCTTCACATCTCCTGGGATGCGGCGCAGCTACGGAGGCTGAGGCTGCGGCCCTTCCCTTCACGCACACGGCTTTCCTCCTTCTGGTCTGACATGTTTTCTGCTGTGAGCCCGCAGGATTTTATCTTTATCTTGGCACTTCTGTAACTTCAGAATATTCTGGGTGTGGATCATTAGGACCTTTCCCTGCCCCCCCGCCCCCCCAAGACACTGTGTGGATTTTTAATGGCAGATTAAAAGATTTATTTCAGGATAATTTTAAATTAAATTTAATTATTTTTACTTTTGGCTAATTTTTTCTCTTCTTAGGGAACAGGCAGCTGCGTTTGCGGAACGTCCTTTCTCTGTCTCCGTGCCTGTGTCTGCCTCTCCGAACGCTTTTCTGTCCTGTCGGCTCCAGTGTCCCTGGAAGTCATGGCCACAGGTCGTGGCCTTCGTGGGTTTGCAGCCGTGTTTGGGTCTCGCGCTCATCCCCCTGTTCCTCCTCCCCAGCCGTGCCGCGCCTTCTCTGCTCATTTCTTTTCCGGGACCTGCCCGCCTGCTTCGTCTCTCTGCTCCGTACAGCACGCCCCGTATTCTTTAGGCAACTCCCACTGCCCATCATTTCCTCGAGACCAAGCAGAACTCTTGACATGAACCTGTGTTTCTTTGGGCATTTCCTCTCGTGAGGTATGTTTTTACTTGCTTTTCGCTTGTATGCTTTTCTTTTCTTTTAACCCCTAAGCTATTGAAGGTGCTACTTCTTTTTTGAATAAAAGTTGGTTTTTGCCAAAGCCTCCCAAAGTCTGGGGAGGAGAGGAGGCCGGGAGGGGCTAGGAGCCTGTCTCTTCCCAGCATGCACAGAGTCACCTGCTTGGGACGCCCTCCTTTGCAGCTTATTGCTCTTCCCTCACCTCTCCTTTATTCCCCGCACCCACGGCAACGCCCTCTGTGTGGGGCACAGGCCGAGTCTATGATCCGACTTGTAAGGGTAAAAAGTTGACAGTACCCAGTGTTGTGGGCGGGGTCGGTGTTGATTAACGCATGTGGACAACAGCAGAAAACTTGGTATCCTCCTTGTGATATCCGTCCACACTGGAAAACGCACAGGCCTGCAGTCTGATTGATAGAGATTTGTCCTCGAGACATAGTCGCAAATGCGTATCATCCACACACGCGAAGATCTCCATTACAGAACTGCGTGTAGCAGCAAAAAAACAAAACAAAACTGAAAACAACTTAAATGCCCACCAGGAGGGAAAGAAGTGAACAAATCATAATATGCAGATATCATGGAATGCTATGAAGCCATTGAAAGCAAAAATCTACAGCCATTGCTACGGAGTGATTTTGAAAACACACGAGGTGGAAAGAGGCAGGCTGCAGAGCGGTCCCCATGCTGTGCCGCTTTTCCTTGAGGAGAGGAAGGAATGCGTGCGCACACGCACAGATGCACAGAGTTTCTTCAAAGGACCCACAGACACGCACGGGAACCTACTACCCACTGCACCCAGACGGGGTGAGCTGGGAAGGAGGGAGAGAGTTTGAATCCGAAATTGAGAGCAATCACGTGACCCACCGAGGGTCACACAGCTAAAAAGCGGCAAAGGAAAACCTCCAGCTGCACCTCACAAATCACATTTGGGGGGATAATTTTCTTTCAAGGTCATGCTGCAAAAAACAATTTTAGATAAAATGACACAAAAAGTAATAAAAACCACAGACTATGGATGTGAATTTTTGTACATTTTCATGTTCTGAAACCCTAAGGTTTTAATTAGGGGGAACCGTCCAGCATAAGAGAAGCTCGTGGCCTGAACACGCCTCTGCTTCTGGCGAACTTCCCTCTGCCTAGATGTCTCCACCAGGCATGATTGCTTAACACCTTGTGCAGGAAACTGCCCCACCTCGGGAGAGGAGGCGTGGACACGCGCACATACACATGGACCTCCAGAAAATATGGAGCCTCCTCACGCAGCAAAAAATGAGCCAACAAGTTTATTTACTGAGACACTCAACTAAGAAACTGTTTGACAACAGAATCCCAGAATTGCAGGACTTTCTGCTTAAATGAATCCAAGCTCTTGGATAAAGCATTTCGAATTTGTGTTGGCCTTTATAAATCTTCCGTGGCTGCTTCATGGGATTGGTTATGTCTCAGGCCAGGTACACCCAAGTTACCTTTGGACACACTGAAATATTTCTGCCCTTGAGACTCTAGGCTTCTTATTCAACCACACAGGTGAAACGTGAGGCTCGAAGGTGGTTTGTCGAGTTCTGGGTGCCGGACCAACGGAGTCGGCTCAGGAGCACGTGACCAAGAGGGGGAACCACTTGAGGCCTCTGGGGCCTGAGGAGGGCAGAACAAGAGCTGGGGTTCAGAAGAACAAAGTGACCCCTCTCCCAGGGTGGACTATAGGGAACCGATCAGCATGGCAGCGGCAAACGTAGCTCAGTATTGATCTGGAAAACCGATCGAATGAGAGGCGGCACACAGGAGCCGGGTGTGCAGACCGGCTTTCCCATGGGGCATCAGGCCTGCATGGTACCTAGGCTGCTGTGAGACTCGCTTTTGCTAAAACTCCCTCACGCTGAGCTAAGACTGCATTTGTTTAATGTGTATCTCTGAAGCAACTCCGTAAGTCTGTGCTAAGATGTCCCAAGGATGGAATGTAACCAGACCAATCATTATCGTTCCTTTGCATTTGCAACATTTTTTTCTTTGCTATCTGTAAGAAGTAATCACTTAAAGTAAACCTAAGGATAATGAACGGGAACCTTCTTTGATGTAACGCTACTGGAAAGCAATGAACGCCTGTCCAGGCAGGGGACGAGGCGCGCTCTCTTTCAGAGAGTGGCCGTGCCGTCCCTTTTTCTGCACAGGACTTCTGTGATCCGCGTGAACTTGTTCACCGCATCCACAATTCACTGGCTCCAGCAGGCGGAGTCTGCACCAGTGGACCCAGCCTTACTTTGTGTCCCACCCAGAGACAGCGCCGGCTTCCTGGAGGCACGCCCCGTGCAATGCTCCAGACTTACACTTAACGAGGCCTTCCTGCTTGGTGTAACACTCACTGTTGCCATCTCGAAAGTCTTAATATTCTGGAACAAGAGCATTTCCATCTGCCCTGGGCCCTGGAAGTAGCTGGTCTTGTCCAGATAGGGCAAAGTCAGGCCTGTCCCGCATGGGACAGCTCATGTCGGCCGCAGGAAGTTAGCCACTCGTAAAGGGCAGGACTTGCTTGGAAAATGTAGACAGAAATGAGCCCAGACTGGTCGGGGCTCCTCTGGGGTTTAGAGAAGGGTGTCAGGCCTGCCAGCTGTGGCTGAGAATGGGAGGGGCACGCTCTTGTCTGGGAAGAGAAGCGGAAACTGCGAATTCAAATTTTTAGCATTGTTTTCTCCTGACCACGTGATGATGCGAAACCCTAGCTTCCCACATGTTCTAATCAGCTCCGAGAACAGAAACAAGCAGGGGATGAAGAAGGAAGCAGGGACATGCCACGGAGGAAAGAGGAGGAGGGGGCCGGGTGAGCAGATCCTGGGCCCGGAGCCCCCAGCCCCAGGCTGGCGGCGGCTGGAGAGGCCCAGGGCCATGTGGCTCCGGTGGGTTCTGCTGCTTCTCTGCGCGCCAGGTGAGCGGGGCTGGGCCGGGCCTCGGGATGTCTGCCCTGGCAGGTCCGGGTGGACGAAGGGTGGTGATGGGAAGGGGAAGAAACAAAAACATAAGCAGAAAGGGCACCCTAGGGCACCCTAATTCCTCATTGGGACAGGGTGAGGGTGAAACAGAAAACGCTTTCCGCACCGTGAGCACATAGGAAGCCCAAAGTAAACTTCCAGCCGTCATTGTTATAATCAGGAATGCGCCCCAGAGAAGGGGGAGGGGAGCAGAGAACTAGTACTTTTGGGGCTAGTCACTGTATTTATTATCCAGCTGCCCCATGAGCAAATCCCCATCATAAACCTTACCCAACCAAGAGAGGTGCAAATAATTTACTCTAGGTCAGTTCATGAAAGACACAGCAAAGATTCAAACCGAAATATGTTGACTTCCGAGGTCATCGATTTTTGTATATTAGTATGTCAACTACTAAGAACTTGTGAATGGCTGTCCGAGGGTCCCCAGGCGCTGCCTGGGCTGGCGGCTCTGTGCCATGGCCCCCATGCGGGGCTGGGGGCAGGGGCGGGGAACCTGGCGGGCCAGTCCTGCCGGGAGAGCTCCCGTAAACCACTTTGCTTGGTGAGGAGCAAGGCCACTTTTCTTTGTGAGGTGTGCTGGGCAGGGAGCTCCCTCCGGGTGGGGGTTGTAGCGGTAGAGGAGTATCAGAGGAAAGGGAGCCTCTGGGTGGGACTCAGAGTGTCCCTCACAAGTCTTCCCATGCAGACCCAAGGAAGCTGTCCCCCCGCCCCGCCCCCCTCCACCCCGCATCTTCAAGGGTGAGACTGAAACTAAGCGAACAATCCTGCAGGAAAAGCCGCCACACTGCTTTAGAAACCCGGGGAACAGCGCCCCCAGAGGCACAGCCCAGAACAGCAGCAAATGCACGGAGGGCTTCAAGCAGCGGCAGGGGCTCCCCTGCCAGCCCCAAGCCTGTGCCTGGAGGTCCTCAGATTGCCGCATTTTGTCCCCTCCAGCGAAGGTCCTCAACCTCAGCACTGCGGACACGGAGGCGGGATTATCCTGCGCTGTGGGGCTGTCCTGTGCACGGTGGGGTGTTTACTTAGCAGCATCCCTGGCCTTTACCCTCTAGATGCCAGTAGCGTCCCCCCACACTTTGTGACAACAAAAACATCGTCAAACACTGCGTCCCCCAGGGGGCAGGGTCGCCCCTGGTTCAGAACCACTGCTTCGGGGGATATTGGTGGGCGAGGCGGACAGCATTCTGAGGCAGAATGCAGGCCAGCGGGCCACCTGAGCTTGCTTGCTGGGAGCTACAGTGAGAAAACGCCAGATCATTAAAACGAAGAAGCAAAAGTTATGGGCTTTCTTTTCATTTTGGACTAAAATACAGCAAATGTCTGACCATGTCTGGATGACAATACATTGCCTGGATGGGCGGATGGAGGAGTGGAGGGAGGGAAAGAGAAAGGAAGAAAGGAGGGGATGGATGGACATATGGACAGATGGACAGACAGAGAGACAAACAGATAGGTGATGGGTGGGTAGATGACACGCACGACTCTTCTTCGGAAACTTGGTACTTTTGCCAAAGCTGCGCTCAATAGCCTTTGCCGTGGATCGAGCCCCTCCCTGCGCAGGGCAGGGTGACGCTGAGGCAGGGGGCAGAGGCTTCAGGGGACTGGGTGCTGGTCGTTCAGAACTGGAGCCGCCAGAGAGACTGGAGAAGAGGCAACGTCAAAGCCGTAGGGGTGGGGAAGGGCCTGAAGACGCGGTCCGGGGTGTGGCAGGGCTGGCGGGGGCTGCGGAGGAGCAGGGGACGGAAGAGACCGCCGGGGGGCCGTCCACGTGGGGCCAAGAGTCTCTAAAGATCTTAAGTGACGGCAAGGGTTGCTGTGGCTGCAGCGTTCTGTCCCGGGCGGGAAGCCGAAGAATGAATGTCCTCGAAGCGCGGCGGGGAAGAGGCCCTTCTTAAATGGCTGCTTTACACCCTGGTCAACTCTCATCTCCTGTGTGACCTGGACCTGAGAGCCGGAGGTCCTACCCGTGTGAGCAGGGATGATGAACTCGGGGTCCACAGGTGAGCTCTGGGGACAGGGACAGAGCCAGCAGCTGAAGGCTGCCTCTTAGTTCCCTTGTCCCCATTCTTATTTTCTGCTTTCTAGTCCATCCGTCCATCCATCCCTTTATTTACATTATATTTAGTGGCTTCATTCAATTCTTAGTAATGACTGGAGACAGGAGTCTTTTCTCAGGACGGACACTTCTGGGGACCTAGAACCTGTCTGGGGCCACCAGTCTTTCTCCCCCGTCCCCGCACTGTGAGTAGGTTGAGCACGTGGAGGCCGGGCGTGGCCTCCCGAGGCTCAGACCCTCACAGCAGGTGTCGGATCTCCTTGTGTCTGCAAACAGCCCTCACCTGCTGCCTCCTGACACTCCCTCTGGCCTCAGGGTGACTTCCGGAAGACCTGACACGAAAGGCCCCTGTGGCCCAGGCTCTTTGGGATGAAGACAAGACTAATTGTGTCTTCCAGGCTCATGGTCTCTGTGCGGCCCCAGTAAGGTGACGGGCACCGTGGGTGGATCCCTGAGCGTGTCATGTCAATACCAGGAGGAATATAAGAGATTTGCCAAATACTGGTGCCGGCAGCCATGCTTGCCATTTTTCTCTGAGACTGTGGAGACCAGCGCCTCCGGGGGAGAGGTGAGGAGTGGCCGAGTGTCCATCACGGACCATCCCAGAAACCTCACCTTCACAGTGACCTTGGAGAACCTCACTGCAAGTGATGCAGGAAAATACAGGTGTGGGATCTCCACGATCCTGGTGGAAGATGGGCTTCCTGGCTTCTTGCCTGATCCCCTTTTCCAAGTTCAAGTGTTTGTTTCTGCAGGTAAGACCCTCCTTCCTTTTGGTGCCGGTGATGAAGGAGTCTGAGCTAATCTGTGCAGAGCATCCCAGGAAATCTGGACTCAGGAGAGAGGAATCGGGCCTGGGGTGTGAGCTGCAGAGATTCAGGACCAAGTGTGGTGTGTGGATGGGAGTGTGTGGGAGATGTGTGTGCAAGTGTGAGCGTGTGTGTGACATCCAAGTTTCCTGCCACCGCCCCAGCTCCTGACCGAGTACTGGGCCATCAGCTCCATCAGGACTGAGGGCCTCATGCTCCCTTCCTGCCCACCTAGGGTTGGGGGTGTGTGTGTGTGTATGGAGGTGGAGGGGGGCACCGTGTACTCCAAAAGGGTCCCCTTCTCACTGTCCCTTGGTTTGAGCTCTCAGAATTGAGACCTCTGGACAACCCTCGGGCCCAGAGCCTTGCCCAGGGTCAGGAGCCCTGAGGTGGTCAGGGCCAGGGATGGCCCTGCCAGCCTCCTCCCACTGACCGGTGACCCCTGCTCCGGAAATCTGAGAGCAGCCCCTGACCCTCCCCTGGCCTCTTAGCACCCACCCTTTGGGCCTTTCCTCAGCCTCTGATCCTGTGCTGACTGCAGGGGAAAACCCATTTCTGGAGGCCCCGGCCGCAGGGCTCTGGGCCATCGGGGTTTGTCTGTGGGCACAGGGAAGGCCCCAGAGGGAGCCTCCCACCCTCTGTCTGACATCATCTCTGGATCCCCAGGACCACCCTGCCCCCCCACTTCTGCTCCTTTTCTCTCTGACACTCCTGACAGGCAGGAGACGGCCCAACAAACCCAAGGCCTAACAGGGCAGGGGAGAGATGGGGCACCTCCAGCGTCTTTTTTTGTTCAAATCGTTTCTTGATCATTTAATAAGTCCTCCCTCCCTCCCTCCCTCCCTTTCCTCCCTCTCTTCCTTCCTTCCTGCCTCCCTAGCTTGTTCTTCTTTCTCAAGAGCTGTATCTTCCCTTAACAAAGTAAAGGTGTTTTTCTTCTGCTGCCTGCATTGTCTGAGCTTCCTCTGAGACTTTTTCTCTTTGCGTTGGTGTCTCCCTCCCGTGTTGGAGGCTGTCCTCACAAGGTTTCGTCCATGCGCCCTTAAGAGCGCAGCCCCAAGAGACCGGTTGTGAACTCGGTGGTGAGAGAGGGCCTTGGGGGTCAGCAGGAGATGTCCCCCCTTTACATGATTGCCCGGAGACTCAGGTCCCTCTGTGTCTGAGCCTGGAGGTTCTTGCTCTGAGTTGGCCACTGACCCAGGGAGGATGCTCCAGGCTCCTGCCTGGGGGAGTGCAGGTGAGGCTGCCAGTGTCCAAGGAGCTGGGTGGGCGGAGGGGGCTGGGGGTCCCACGGGCCAGAGTGCAGATTCCACCTCTTTGGGGCCGCCAGCGTTTTCCAGCCATCAGCTGTGTGAGGTACCCTTGCTTCCCAGCTTCCCTGAATCGACTGTATGGCCTTCTGCCAGCAGGCGGGAGTGGGGAGTGATGTGTGGCTGGGCAGTGGGGGGCGGGACCTGAGTTCTAACTCTTGATGTGACCTTCCAGCATTCCCGTTTTTAGTGAGATGAGGAACACCTAACGCTCAAAGGCAGACGGTGACGCGTCTCCTGTCCTGGTTGGTAAAGTGTCCGCTTGGCTGCAGAGCGCAGCGGCATTGGGTTGGATGGGGACACGCCTCCGCTCTGGCCAGGCCTGGGTCTGACTGGCCACAGGACGGTCTCAGGGCATCTGTTCAGCCCGTGCCCTGAGCTGCTCTGCTTTATGAGGTCGGGACTACGCAGGTGACAGGTATCTAGGTGGGGAGAGTCACGGGCAGGGCACTGGGCCCTGTTCCTCACCCTCGCCCTCCACCACAGCCTCCAGCAGCGACACCTCTTCAAGGACACCTGGACCTCCCAGCCAAGACCCAGGGTAAGGTGCATGGGGCCCTGAGTCTTCCACCCTCTGCACGGCTCCTTCCCCCGGGGTAGGGCTTCCTACACACTGGCTTCCTCCATGGTTCACTCGCTCAACGAATGCTCAATGTACATCTTCTGTGCCAGAAACTGGTGTGAATGCTGGGGATATGAGAGCGACCCGACAGGCAGGTGTGCTCTCCAGGGAGTTTCTTTCACATTCAGACAATGACCAAATGGATAGATAGATACAAAAAGTCATACACACATACATACATACACACATAGATGTGATAGGACAGATGGATAAACACGATAGATAATAAAGGTGGCAGGTGGAGGAAATGTCAGTTAATGATAATTGTTGTGGGGAAAAATCAACAGACGGGCATTAAGGGCCAGGGTGTTGGGTGTGTGGGGGAGGTGGGGGGCGCAGTGAGGGCTACTGAGGTGCTCAGTGAAAACAAGCACCAAAGAGACCATCGTAGCCTGGTTTCCGCAAAATCAGACCCCGAGACGAGAACGGAGGTGTGCTTAGTTTGCAGAGAGGTGATCCCAGGAAGTCTAGTGAGGGAGCCGGGAGCTTAATGAATGGGTTACCCCTGTAGCAGCAGCTGAGCCCAACCCCAGGGCACCACCCCCTGGGCACCCTCAGGGAGGTTGTTGGGACATGGCTCAGAGCTGCCCGACCAAGCAGTGAGGAAGCCGGGGTGCTGATCCACCCTCATCTGTCTTCAAGGGGGTGGGGAAGGTGGCTGGTTCCCTATTTTTATACAAAGTGATGAGCAAAGGCCTCTCAAATAGTGACGTTTGAGCAGGG
>PVKU01017493.1:0-11318 GCA_004027475.1 Anoura caudifer
GGGACCGGGGCTTTTAGTTTGCATCTCAGGTGGGAGGGGGGAGGGGGACCGCAGCAGTTAACCTGTCTTTACGCAGCGATTTTTAACGAGGCTGGGGGGTGGGGGGCTATGGGGGTGGGGAAAGGGTGGGTGGGGGGCCTGGCTCTGTTATTTACCGTGTATCATATGTAAATACCAACAGAAACTTCAATAAACTGTATTTCAAACACGTCTCTACCTGCCCAGGGGGAGGGCCTTGGCTATGGAGGGCTGGGTTCAGGTCTCTGCCCCTAGGGTCAGGGAATAAGGTCAGATTGGTATTTGTCAAATTGCTCAATCCTCATCATTATTAACATCAGCACTTTATAATTCAGTCCGTGTAAAGTGTGTAGGACTGCAAAGGTCACAGGTCAGAATCAATAAAAATTAACTCTTGGTATTACTCTGACCATTTAGAGTGCTGTTACTATTCCTCGCCTTTTCCCCACATTCACCGTTTCATTTAGTTTTCTCCCCAACACTTCCTGTTGAGTTTGTTGGACTCCCTCTGCAGCGAGGCCCACAGAGGTGAAATGACTCCTTCAGGGTCACACAGGTAGAACTTGGCAGAACCATAAGCCTTGAGAGAGCAGTGGGTTCTCCCCACGTGAGGGGTTCAGTTATTCTGTTTAGAAATAA
This sequence comes from Anoura caudifer, assembly GCA_004027475.1. Classification (NCBI taxonomy): domain Eukaryota; kingdom Metazoa; phylum Chordata; class Mammalia; order Chiroptera; family Phyllostomidae; genus Anoura; species Anoura caudifer. The sequence continues at coordinate 658 of PVKU01017493.1, forward strand.
CGGTTACCTTTTATTGCACACCTACTATGAGCCACACCCACTCCTCCTGTCCAGGACCCCATGAGATCCATGAGATGTTTCCAGCAGTGCTGGTGTAGGAATTATCTCTCTCTCTCTCTCTCTCTCTCTCTCTCTCTCTCTCTCTCTCTCTCTCTCTCTCTCTCACACACACACACACACACACACACACACACACCCTCAGTGGGCTCTGTGATCTATGATCTCACTGTCTACATTTAGGGACTAAAAACAGCCTGCGGGTTGGATAAACCTGTTCTTGAGTTGCTTGAAAAGGAAACACACTGTAGTCCATCAGTTCTTTGCCTCGTATTGATTTAGCTTCTTTGGGACACTGCACTCAGAACTTCAGCCACACCCACACTTATCAAGCTGTTATTCGGCGTCAAACACTGTACTGAGATCCCTTCATTTATGACCTGATTGGATTCTCTCAGACATCCTGTGAGGATGAGGCATTCCACAGAGCCCCATTTTGTACATGGAGAAACTGAGACTCAAGGAAGTGAGGTCATCCAGCTGGTAAGATGCATTGGAACCTGGCAGGATAGTTCAGTTAGTTAAAATGCCACCCCTGTACACCTAGGTTGCAAGTTCGATCCCCGGTCAGGGTACATACAAAAATCAACAATGAATGCACGCATGAATAAGTGGAACAACAAACTGATCTCTCTCTCTCTCTTCCTCTCTCTTGCTTTCTCTCTTTCCCTCCTTCCCTCCCTTCCTCCATATCTCATCATCACAAAAAAGAAGTGCTAAAGAGAATTCACACCCAGGCCTTTCCAACTCCAGAATCTACTCTCTTGGCTGCTCCATTTTACTACTAGGAATTTGATGCAAACTCATTCTGTGACCTTGAGTAGTCTTTTAATCTCTGGGGTTTCGGTTTCTTTTTCTGTAACGAAGAAGGGGGATGGGCTAGAAGGACTCCAAATCCATCTGGAAGAGGGAGAGTTGGTGGTGGGCAGGTGAGTAGGTTAGCAGGAAAGAATTAAGATTCAGCAGGATCAGACTCCCTGGGGGAAATAACTCTGAGTCATTTTCAGTGGTTTCAGGAATCTCTGGCGATCATGCTGGAGATTTGGGATGGCAAATACGTTTCAGCTTCTTTGTCAAGATTAATCGATCCTTTGTGGCTGCCCGCGGAGCACAGTGCTGATAAGGATTTTGAACTTCTGCTCAGTGGGGAAGGATGTCCCCATCAATTAGTGCTGTCTGCTATCCTGATTAATTGATACTGTCTGTCTTGCTAGAAGGATGGGAGATTGTGGTTCCAATGCTGGGTATTTGCTGGTTTTGTCCAGAAGCTAACAACCCAAAGACTGAAAATTTATGTTCTTTTTATTTTTTAAAATCATGCTAGTTTTTGTTGTTGTTGTTTTGCTTTTTTTACATTTTGAAAATGGAAAGTGATTCCATAGTTAAAGATTTGGTTTTTTAAAAAACATTTTATTGATTGATTTTTTTTAATTAGAGAGGGAGGAAGGGAGAGAAAGAGAGAAACATCAGTTTGTTGTTCCACTTATTCATGCATCCATTGGTGCCTTCTTGTATGTCCTGACTGGGCATCGAACCGGCAACCTTGGCATATCGGGACCATGCTCTAACCCACGGAGGTACCCAGTTAGGGCTTGTTGGTCTGTTTTTAAGGCATGCTGTAAAAAGTCAGTCCTACTTCTGACTGCTTGACATCTGGAAGCCCTTCGGTACTACCATCTTTTCATGTATAACTTCGCTAATACTATATGCACATTGAAATACATATGCCTGTATTTACATCCACACACGGGTGGATATGTAGTGTGTATATGTACATGTTGGCTTGTCTCAGCATTTAACATCAAATGCACATAGTGCTGTATCTTTCCATTGCACGTGGCAATGTATCATGGAGATCACTTAGCATCGGTTACATAACCCTGCTTAACTGTTTTCTAAGGCTGCTTAATAACAATACTTTGCATGAATTAGTTGCATAATTTATCCAGTGTTTCCTTTGTGCCTTCCCCTTTGCATTCAAGTCCTCAGCACTTTCCATTCAATAACCGAAGGAGGTCAGTGCTTTTCTTGTCACCCCCATTTTATAAGCGATATCCTGAGGTGAAGAGAGGCCGATTAACTTTCTCCTGGTCACGCAGCTTGTAAGTGCTCAAGTTCAGACTTCCACCCTGGGAGTCTCCCAAGCCTGCCACACTTACCCACTACGCTGTGTGCCTCTGCGTATATTGAAGCCACATTGTTTCATCTATTTATCATCATTTTTGCACAGTGTTTTGCACTCAGTTCATTTACGGAACAATACTATGCATCTGTGGTTCTCACAGTGTGGCCCAGGGACCCTGGGCATCCCTGAGATGTGTTTAAGGGGTCCATGAGGTCCAAACCATTTTTCTAATAATGCTGCGATACTGTTTGCCTCTTCACTCCTAGTCTCTCATGAGTGTAAGTCCAGAGTCTTTGTGTGGCTTTAGGGCAAGTGATAGCACAGCAGATTAAATGCAAAAGCAGAGCCCTGGATGGTATGGCTCAGTGGATTGAGCACTGGCCTTTAAGCCAAAGGGTCCCTGGTTCGATTCCCAGTCTGGGCACATGCCTGGGTTGCAGGCCAGGTGCCCACTGGGGGGCATGTGAGAGGTAACCACACATTGATGTTTCTCTCTTTCTTTTCCTCCCATGCCCTTTCTCTAAAATAGATAATTAAAATATTAAAAAAATAAATACAGAAGCAGATATGAGAACTCAACTTTCTTCTATAAGGCCAAACACTGAGTAAAATTTCAAAAATATAAATATACATATATTTATATATGTTTATTTATATGTATATAAATATACATATATATGTTTTTTGTCTGGGAAAATATAGTTATTTTCCACTAAAATAAGTCATTTATGTAAACATACAATGACTTTATTATTGTTTTACTTGAATGAATACATATTTTTAAAATCTTCATTTAAATTTTGAACACGTTGACTGTGGATAGACAAAACTCACATAAACCAAACCTCTTTGGGATCTCCTAAAGTTTTTAAGTGCACGCAGAGAGCTCTGAGACCAAAAGGGTTAAGCATTGGGTTTGTATGTCATGGAGCAATATATCAGAAGTGAAGATGTCTCATTTTTTCAATGACTTTGTAGTGGTCCACTGAATAGAAGTACAGAAGTCCACCCTGCTATCCACAGGGGACATGCTCCAAGACCCCCCGTAGATTCCTGAAACCTTAGATAGTACTGGACCTTATTTATACTATGTTTTTTTTCCAATACACACTCAACCTTTTCACCTAAGCACTTCAGCTTCTCTTTGGCATATCAAAATTGCCAGAATCATTATGTTTTCTCTTTGGGACTTTTTTTTGTACACACTGGAGGGACATTTTTATTATTAATTATGTATTGATTTCAGAGAGAGAGGGAGGAGGAGGAAGAGACAGAGACAGAAGTTTGTTGTTTCACTTATTGATGCATTCATTGGTTGATTCTTGCATGTGCCCTGATCAGAGATCGAACCCACAGCCTTGGCATGTGGAGATGATGCTCTAACCAACTGAGCTATTTGGGGCCTTCTTTGGGGCCATTAGGAAGTACAATAAGGATCACTTGACCATAAGCACTGTGATACCAAGACAGTCAACCTGATCATGGAGAAGGCTACTGATAGGTGAGTAGTGGACATTGTGTGGAGACACTGGACAAAGAGATGATTCACATCCTGGGTGGGATGGGGCTGGATGGTGAGGGATTTCCTCATGTTACTCAGAACAGCGCACAATTTAAAATTTATAAATTGCTATCCCTGGAATTTTCCATGTCCTATCTTTTAAAAAAATATTTTATTTATTTGTTTTTAGAGAGGGGAAGGGAGGGAGAATGAGAGGGAGAGAAGCATCGCTGTGTGGTTGCCTCTTATGCACCCTGCAACACAGGCATGTGCCCTGGCTGTGAATTGAACTTGTGATCCTTTGGTTTGCAGGCTGGCACCCAATCCACTGAGCCACACCAGCCAGGGTTTCAAGTTGTATTTTCGAACTGAGGTTGATCACAGGTAACTGTAACAGTGGAAAGCAGACTGCAGATAAGGGGGATGGCTATTGTAATGTACTTTAACAGTAAGCTCAATTTATTATAAATTTAGTCATGATTTTCAAGTGTAAGCAGCAGAGAAGGGTAGAAAATTTTTCTTCCCTTTCTTCTCATTTCCTAGAGGAAATGATTGTTGTCAGTTTTTTCTAGAGCAGTGGTTACTCATTTGGAGGGTTTTTGTCCCTGAGGGACACAGGGCAATATCTGGGGACATTTTGAATGTCACAACTTATGGGGGCTGCTATTAGCATCTAGTGGGTCAGGGAAGCTGCTAAACATCCTACAATGTGCAGGATGGTCCCCGTCACAAAGAATTACTGGTCCAAGATGTGGCTAGTGCAGAGGCTAAAAACCCTGCTCTAGATGATATACACTTATACATGCTCCGTGTTGTTTTTCTGCCTTTATTTTTCCTAACACAAATGAGATTTTGCTAAATCGATTTTTAAGCAGTGACTCTTAACTCGTAGGGGATGAGGGATACCTTTTGTGAAACAGAGCAAAGCTGTGGAAGCCGAGAAAAGAATACACATACTCACAAAATTTGCTAGATTATTCTAGGGGCTTCACAGATCCCCAGAAAGCTCTGCTGGGATTCCTGGGTGGTGTGACTTTGAATCCCAGTCCCAGAATATCCCATCCAGAGGAAGATCACCAACTGCAATTCCCTTCTACAGACCACAGGATGGAGGTGCAGAGAGAACAAGGGTCTGGCTTCTGGGTCCTTTAAGGGAGAGAAAGAAAAGCAAGGATTGTAACTCAGGCCACCTGACTCCCTAGCGTTGGAATATTTCCACTTCACCCTGAATGAGGACGTTTTAGAAACGCTGATCTTCTCTTCCTGGTACAGCAGGAAAACATGCCACCACCACTCTGTTCCTCTTGAGAAAACACAAAGGGCCCAGCTGCTGCTGATGACAAACACTCGAGCACCTGGGAAACAGCACATTCAGGATGTGAGGCAGGGAGAGGGGTTGGGCCGGGACAAGAGGTTGTGATTGGCTGCGAGAGGGTAGGGACCCTAGAATCTGTATTCGTCTGTTTGTTCCCTGAACCTTTCATTCATTCTTTCAATCATCTATCCATCCATCCATTCAGCAACTGTGGGCTGAGACTTCCTGTCTACCAGGGCTGGCCTTTGGGGGGGCACAGAACTGATCCAGAACTGTGTTTTTTCTTGAACAGCTTCCGCTGGGCTGGGGGAGACCCGAGTGAGATCACAATGCAGGGTGACTTTGCTCTAATGGGGGTAGTAGGGGAGAGTGTGGGGGGAGCACAGCTGTAACCTCTGATGCAGACTTGGAAGGTCAGGGAGGGATTCCTGGAGGGAGAGGCATGTAAGTGGAATCTTCAAGAGAAAGTAGAGAGTTTGTCTTATGACTGAGAGATGGAAGGGGATTCCAGGCAAGGGAGCCACACTCAGAATCCTCAAAAACATGAAGGCACTGGGCATGGAGAGGGGGTGGAAAATGTGTCCTGTTTGCAGGAGACAGCAGCAGGGAGGGTGGCATAAGATGTGACTAGTGGTCTTGGCAAAGGATGTAGATGAGGAGCTTAGATTTTTCTCCTGAGGGCAATAGGGAGTCACAAGACAATTTTAAACAGAGGACAGACAGGGTCAGCTCTGAATGTTAGAAAGAGCCTTTAGGGGCCAAGTAAACATTGCACCCTGGCTGGTGTGGCTCACTGGATTAAGCACCAGCCTGCAAACCAACAGGTCGCCGGTTCGATTCCCAGTCAGGGGCACATGCCTGGGTTGCGGGCCAGGTCCCCAGTAGGGGGCGCGCAAGAGCGGACCACACATTGATGTTTCTCTCCCTCTCTTCCACCCTTCCCCTCTCTCTAAAAATAAATAAATAAAATCTTTAAAAAACATTGTACTAGAGGGAGACCAGGGGTGTAGGCTAGCAACACAGTCCAGGCAAGAGCAGGACAGAGAGAAGGGTAGGGATATGAAAGGGATCCAGGAGGGAGAGGGGTCCACCCATAGGGGGTAAGGGACAGGGAGGCACTGAGGAGGAATTAAGGCATCAGTGGCTGAGAGGCCCTGTGTGACCTTCAGGGGGCAAGGTGTGATTGACAGGGTGTATTAGTTAGCTGCTGCTGTGTAGCAAATCATCACAAAAGGGAGTAACTTAAAGCAACACATTTATTACCTCACCATTTTCATGGTGAGCTCTCTGGGACACTGCTGTTGGGTCCTCTGCTCAGGATCTCATGGGGCCTAAAATCAAATGTCAGCTGGCTGTGTCCTCACCCAGAGGTTCAGTTAGGGACAGACTCACTTTCAGCCTTCTGCATGTTGAGTAGAAGTAGTTTCCTTATGGTTGTGTGACTGAAGTCCCTGTGTTCTTGCTAGTGGTGACCACCCTCAGGTCCTCATCACAGGGCCCTCTCTACCATAGTACAATTTGCTTTTACTAGGGCAGTAGCAGAATCTCACACTTTGAAGCTCTCTGACTTTGTGACTCTTTAAAAAGAGATCAACTGATTAGGTCAGGCCCACCCAGGATAATCTCCCTTTTGATTACCTTTGAATAAACTTCAAGACTTTAATTACATGTGCAAAATCCCTTCACTTGGCCATATCATGTAACCTAATCATGGGGTGACACCAGTCCCATTCACAGATCTTGCAGAGTGTGCATGCCAAGGAATGGGAGCCCCAGGGGTCGAGTTCTGCCTACCACATGGGGCCAGGGGAAGTGAGAGTGAAGGGGCTTCTCAAGGGTAGGGGCTTCGCAGACTCATCTCTGAGTCTACACAGTCTTTAGTTCTCTGGGTTAAGTCCACTGGAGACTTTGACTCATGTGAGATGAATCCACAAGCAAATTTGGGAATGAGTTCTGAAAGGGCCCATCACCTGCCTCATTTGTGACGCTGCTTCTGAAGGATCCTCCCCTGAGCCGATGAGGCCACGGGGGTGTGTGTGCAATATTTCTATCTTCTGAAATGAAGTCCAGAGACGCTACCTCAGTTCTCAGCCTGTGATACAGCAAGTCCTCTCCTAAGTATGTGCCCAACAGACAGGAAAACATATGTCCATGCAAAAACTTGTACACGAATGTTCATGGCGACATCACTCACAACAGCCAAAATATGGAAATAACCCAAGTATCCAGAGGAAAAATGAAACGTGCCCTATTCATAAAATGGAATATTATATATTTTGTTATTTATTTATTTATTTTTAGGGAGAGGGGAAGGGAAAGAAAAAGAGAGGGAGAGAAATATCAATGTGTGGTTGCCTCTCACATATCCCTTACTGGGGACCTGGCCCTGCAACCCAGGCATGTGCCCTGACTGGGAATTGAACCAGTCACCCTTTGGTTTGCAGGCTGGTGCTCAGTCCACTGAGCTATACCAGCCAGGGCAAATGGAATATTATTAATAAAAGGAAATAAAGTTCTGACACCTACTACTATAGGGGTGGATTTGGAAAGCATTATAGTGAGAGAAGCCAGTCACTACCAAGCATTCTGTTTATACCAAGTGTCCAGAATAAGCAAATCTACACAGACAGAAAGTGGATTAGTTGTTGTCTAGGGCTGGGGTGTATTTGGGAAGATTGGCTGGCTCAGGGGTGTGTGGTCTCTCTTTGGGCTCCTGAAAATGTTCTAAAATGGATTTCAAGTTGACGGTTGCACTATCCTATGATTATAGTTAAAAGCCATTGAATTGTACACTTTAGGTGGGTGAATTGTGTGGTATGTGGATTCTCTCTGGATAAAGCTGTTACAAAAAAAGAAGAGATAATCACTTGGAAACAAGAAATCATGATGTGAGTCTGTTGCTTAATGTCACCAAATGAACCAATAGCAGAACTAAAAATATTTATATGAGGAGGAAAAGAGGGAAAAGTGAAGTCCAGATGAGTTAAATCCTTATCACAGGAAAAATATCCATAATGCTGATGAACCCAGAAGATAATTATTTAGGGATGTAGAAGCAAGTAAGAGAGGAAACAACTACAAATATTAAACGGCTTTTTCAATAAGGAACAGAATTGGAGGTGGAACAGATGGAATTTTCTTTATTACAAGCTCTTGTTTCTGGCATCTGGAGGGTGGAGACCAGAGATGCCAGTCCAGTTCCTACTCTGCACAGGAACACCCCACCATGGGTAATTGTCTGACCCAAATGCCAATAGTTGCAAGGCTTGGCCCTGGCTGGGTAGCTCAGTTGGTTAGAATGTTGCCCAATACCCCAAGGTTGTCAGGGTACATGCAAGAATCAACCAGTGAATGTATGAATAGGTGGAACGACACACTGATATCTCTCTTTCTCTCTCCTCCCCATTCCTTCTCTCTCTCTTTCTGTAAAATTAAGAAATAAAAATTTGAAAAAAAAAAGTTCCTTCCTGGCCAGTATGGCTCAGATGGTTGGAGTGTCAGTCTGTAAACCTAAAAATTGTGGGTTCCATTCCTGGGTTCAATTCCTGGTCAGGGCACATACTTAGGTTGCCAGTTGGTCTGGGTCAGTCGAGAAACAACCCATTGATCTCTCTCTCTCCAATGGGTGAGGATTGAAAAATAATTGAAAAATAATAAAATCTTTAAAAAATAGCTCCAGGTTTAGAAGTCCTGGCTCCTTTTATTATCTTATAGTTGTTACCACTTTTTGAATGTTTTTGTTGTTTATTTTTAGTTCTCTCATTTAGGACATAAACAACCCCCACCCCCACCCACCAAAGATTGGAGAGGCAGTCAGCCTGGACTCTGATTTCCACCGCTCCCATGCAAATCGCTCAGAATCTGTGATATCAGCACTTAATTTATATCAGTTCCCATTATTGTCCACAGCTGTATTTCTCTCTTGGCGAAGAGCAGAGGCGGAACGAATGTTTCTCAGTGGAGTGAATTCCAGGCCCCTTCCCTTGAGGCTGGCGTTTCTTTGCTGCTAAACCAGGGGTGTCTGGATGCTTCTCTCTAAACTCCTCTCCTGAGTAACTAAACTGACCTACAGAAATTCCAGTGGAAATCAGAGCCCGGCTGGGGGAGGTGATTGGATGTGCAGGGAGGTTATCTCTGCCTTCCTCCAGCTCCCCCAAAACTGAGGAGCTGGCCCAGGAAAGGCTGGTTAAGTGGTTCTGAAGTTCACCTAGGGATGACCACCCCTGGTGACCCCCACAGAGAGGCTGCTTCATCCCCAGGTCCGGCTGAACGTAGGCAAATCATTACCTATATCCGAGCCTCAACCTGCTCATCTGTAATATGGGAACATGAGTGTCTACAGGCAAGGATCCCGTAAGAATTTCATGAGACAACAAAGCATGCAAATGGCCTAACCCAAGGCTTGCTTTTCATGTTTGATAACATTAACATGAGGACACACCTCTGAAATAACTGTGTACCTGGAGTAGCATGCAGGGACACATTTATCATCGATGTCTCATTTCATTGGAGGTAGTCTGGCCCCCAGGATACCTGGAAGAGAGGAAATGTTTTGCCTGAGGTCACACACAGGAGCATCTCTGAGATCCAAACCCAAGACCAAACTTTCTGGGCTCATCTAATTTTTTTTTTCTTCTCTTGAGTTGTCTCACTCCCTCTACACACAGCCCAGATCGGATTTCTTTCAAATTTATTTCCACCCAAGCTTCTTTCTTGAATCCTACTTTGCTCCTCACTCCCATCCCCATCTTAGGAAAATCAAACTCTTTGAGTTAAAGTTGGGTTGGGGGGGTAAGAAAAAAAATTTGCTGGTGCAACTCCAAGGGCTTGCCATCCTTGTAAATTTAATATAATTTTAATTTCTGGAGAACTTTGTCCTTGCTGTTTGGGGGGTGTGGTGGTGGGGGTGGGAAGGCCCGGGGCGGTTGAGCTTTTCCTTGGATTTTGGGAAAGGGGCGAGCTCCTGGGGTCCTTTCTAAAAGGCCCTCCCCTCATTTCCGGCCGCTGTTGCCAGCCTTGGCTGGGCGCCTGGATCCTGTTGCTATGACGACAGGAAGAGGCGGTGGCGGCGGCAAGCGATGCTGTGGAGAGATGGAGGCTAGTGGGGGTGGGGGTAGTGGCTTTGAATTGGGGATGGGGGTAGGGATCAGGGGCTGGGGAGGCGGGTGGGGGAGGGGGCAGGGGTGTCCTTTCTCTCTGACCTCCTTCATCGCTCTGAGCCTGGCCCCTCTCCTGTGTTTCTCCCCCTTCCTTTTGATGTCTCCTCGGTCTTTATCTCTGTCTCTCGGTCCTTGGGTCTCTCTCTCCCCCAGTCATCGTCTCTCTCCATCTGTCTCTCTCTTTGGGTATCTTTTCTTCTGCACCTGCTTTTCTGTCTCCAGGCTCCTGCTGCCACTCAGAGCCCCCTCCCTTAAATTTCTCTAATTCATTCTCTCTCTGTCTCTCTCTGTGTCTCTCTCCTTTTCTCTTTCTAAAGCATCCCTCTTTCCCTTGCCCCATCCCCAGTTTCTCTTCCCTCTGTATCTCTCTCTCCCTCATCCCCTCTGTCTCTCTCTGTCTGTCTCCCCCCATCTGTCTCTCCTCCCCCTCTCTGGATGACTCCCTCTCAGTCTCTTCTTTCCTCTGGTTACCCAGACCCTTCCCCCCATCCTCTCCCTCCCCCC
>PVKU01017494.1:0-11319 GCA_004027475.1 Anoura caudifer
ATGTTCAAGGGACTTATCTAAGAAAAAGAAATTTATCAAAAATATGAACAATACAATGACAACAAACTCACAGCTACCAACAACTGAAACTAAAAAACAAAAACTAAAACTAAGCAAACAATTACAACAGGAACAGAACCAGAGAAGTGAAGATCACAGGGAGGGTTTTCAGTGTGGAGGTAGAGGGGAAGAATAGGGGGGAAGGTACAGGGAATAAGAAGCAGAAATGGTAGGCATAACATAGGAAGAGGTTAAAAATGATGTAGGAAACAGAGAAGTCAAAGAACTTACGTGTACAACCCATGGACATGAACTAAGGAGAGCGAATGCTGGAAGGTTGGGTGGTACAGGGTGGAGGGGTGATAAAGGGGAGACAGAAGTTGGGAGAACTTCTCAACAATAAAATCAATAAAAAGAAGTTTTCAATCAATAAAATATAAATAAAAAAGAATTTCAGAGAAAGTAATAAGCACTTCATATCTTTATTGAACACCACTAAGTATGTGAGAAAAAGTTCATCTACAAACTTATTACTGTTTTCAACATTAAATCATGAGATTTTCATTTATAATACACTTATTTCTATTTAAAATATAGAATAAACAAATTGAATTCAAACTCTTTGAATCTCTCAAAACAAATCTTTTAGCTGAGGGAAAGTTTATTCAAAATATAAAATAATTATAAAAATAATTTTTTAAATAATAAAAAATACCTATTTTCAGCTTTATAGTCCCTTGGCTAATTTATACATGTAAAACACAAGAGACTCTAGACTATAAGGACACAATTTTAAAATATACACTTTTTTATGAGTGTGTGTTCAATTGGATGCTACTTACCAATATGCAAATTTAACTATATTGCTTCTTAATGAACACTTCTTTTACCATCTTTTATAGAAGTTAATGTATAACATCAAATAATATATCTATGGACAAAAAATGGACTGGACCAAATGCAAAAAGAAATTGCTATACAGACATATGATTTTGGCCTCATGCCTAAAGCAACGGAATTATTTTTTACATTTTAATCATCTTTCACCCCTACTCCCAGGGTCAATTTCCCCCTATTGCCTGTGCCCATGAATCCCCTATTTGTGTTCTTTTTCTTGCCCCTTCCCCTTCTTTCACCATTACACCCTCCCTCTTCCCCTTTGGTCACTGCCAGTTTGTTCTTTATTTCCAAGTCACTGGTTCTATTTTGCTCATTTGTTTGTTTTGTTGATTATGTTCCATTTAAAGGTGAGATCATATGGTATTTGTCTTTCACCGCCTGCCTTATTTCACTTAGCATGATGCTCTCTAGGTCCATCCACGCTGTCATAAAAGGTATGAGTTCCTTTTCTCTTTCTGCTGCATAGTATTCCATTGTATAAATGTTATTTTTTAAAAAATAACTTTGCTTTCAATCATTGACAAGGAAGGGAAAAGAAAGAAAATGAATTAAATGTAGCACTCTTTATTTCACTTGGGCATTAGATGGAAGTCTAGAAATGGTCAAGAAGCAGTTTCTGTTTATTTATAAAATATTTGAGGACAGAAACTATATTCCTAATCATCTCTTTCTTGTGTTTCTTCAGCCCCTAGAGTGATTCATTGACACAATAGGCATGCAATAATACTTGATTGATTGGCCCAATGATTTGAAATTGCCCTAAAACTGCCTTGGATCAAGAACATGGTTGGACTATTCTGACAGGTATGAGGTGATATTTCATTGTGGTTTTAATTTACATCTCTCTGACAGTTAGTAATGAACATCTTTCCATATGTCTATGGGCCATCTGTATGTCCTCCTTGGAGAAGTGTCTATTCAGATCCTTTGCCCATTTTTTCATTGGATTGTTTGTATTCCTGGTATTGAGTAGTATGAGTTCTTTATGTATTTTGGAGATTAAACCCTTGTCTGATGTATCATTGGCAAATATGTTCTCTCATATAGTCAGTTCCCTTTTTATTTTGATGATGATTTCTTTAGCCATGCAGAAGCTATTTAATTTGATGTAGTCTCATTTGTTTATTTTTTCCTTTATTCCCCTTGCCCTAGAAGATATATCAGCAAAAATATTGCTATGTGGGTTATCTAAAATTTTACTGCCTATGTGTTTCTCTAGGACTTTTATGATGTTATGACTTATATTTAAATCTTTTAACCATTTTGAGTTTATTTTGGTGTAAGGCCATCATCAATAAACTAATAAACAATGAATGCTGGTAAGGATCAGAGAAAAGGGAACCCTAGTGAACTGTTGGTGGAAATAAAGACTGGTACAAGTATTGTGGAAAACAGTATGGCATTTTCCTTAAAAAAAATAAAAATGGAACTGCCTTTTGACCCAATGATTCCACTGCTGTGAATATACCCTAAGAAGTCTGAATCACCAATTCAAAAGAACTTAGGCATCCCTACGTTCACAGTGGTGCTATTTATAATAGGCAAGTGCTGGAAACAACCTAAGTGACCATCAGTAAAAGAGTGGATCAAAAAACTGTGGTACATTTACACAGTGGAATACCATGCAGCAGAAAGAAAGAAGGAACTCCTATCTTTTGCAACAGCATGGGTGGATCTGGAGAATATTATACTCAGTGAAATAGGCCAGTTGGTGAAAGACAAATAAATACCCTATGATCTTACCTATAAGAGGAATCTAATGAACAAAATAAACTAACAAACAAAATAGAACCGCAGGCATGGAAACATGGAACACACTGAAAGTCACTGGGGGTGTGGGGAGTGGGAAAGGGAATAATGATGGAAAGAAGGGGAAAGGTCCCAGGGATATCCAAACTTCTGGCATTTAGGCACCACACTGGAAGAAGAAGAGTTATATTGGGGCACACATTAAATACATTGAGACACATAATCTCCAAAAAATTCATAATGTTTTAAGTAAATTTACAATTTGTGTTGGGCTACATTCATAGCCATGCTGGGCTGCATGTGGCTGGCAGGCCACAGGTTGGACACCTAATACACAGAGAACATGTATGAATGACCCACAAACATGGACAACAGTGTGGGAATTGACTGTGGGAACAGTGGGTGGGATGGGCAAAGGCAGGCAAAGGGGGAAAAGTTGGGACAACTGTAATAGAATGACAACAAAAAATGATTTAAAAAAGAGAAGATCATCGTTGGTAATACTTAGGAACATACCTAGTACCTAATGGTGTCTGCAAAACACATTGATAAAATACATTTACTTGTTTTCTTTTTGGCAAATTTAAATGCTGCATTTTAATAGCATTCCTAAGACACTTAAAAGACAATATTCTCCTCCAGGAACATACAATGTACATACAACGGTGGTAGTAATTTCTTTTAACTGGCCAAGGGTTACACTTACCATATGCAATGCTGCTAACCCCTAAAGAAGAAGAAAAAGAAAAAAAGAATTATAAAAAATTAAAAGCTTTTAAGTCATGGATTTGCAATCAATTTAACATATGTACAAACTGCACTTGAAAGTTCAAAAGTAACTCAGATTTTCATAACTAAAAAATTATAAATTTATGAAAATAATTATATACTATGAATAACCAAAAAACATACACACTAGTGCCTATATCTATTCAATGAATTAACATTATAAACATAAAATATGATAAACAGTTATTGAATACTAAAACAAACACTATGTAGATTTGTTTATGTGACTTAATGGCAAGAAAGAAGTCTTAAAGCTTAAATAGTAAGTAACTGCTGATCCAGTCCTATGATCAAGAAACTATCAGAAATTGAAGTCTCTTTCAGCACTCTATCAAAACTTAAATCACCCATCACCTTATTATTTATACCTTTCAATGACTGAGTGAGGCATTGTAAAAATAACTTTATTGTCAAATAATAGATATTTGTGATAATAAATACACTGCTGCCTTTAGGGATGAACAAATTTACTCAAAGTACCATTGAGAACAGACAATATACATAGCAGAAAAATACACAATTTAAAGCCAGAAAATATGTGTTTATGCCCAATTTTTCTCTGTCAACCCTGCATTATATATGATTAATGTTACTCTCTAAGCCTCTAAATTAAATTTTCATCTATAAAATGAAACTAAAAATACTTATTTTGCAAAGTTGTTGCAAGGGCAACTGTCAACAAGTGGAAAGTGTATGGTACATGCCACTATAATACATGCTCAATAAGTGATAGTTACTACTTTTTCAATAAGATCAAGAAATGGCATGATATTTTAAAAATAAATTAATTGTATATAAGAAATTTAACCTCAAAATAAATATGAATTAAAAACAGCAATAGCAACATACCTATCAATAATCACTTTGAACATATATGGATTAAATGCATCAATCAGAAGGCATAGGGTAGCTAAATGCATAAGAAAACAAGACCTATGTATATGCTGTCTGCAAGAGACTTGCTTCAGCTTGAGAGACACACAGAGGCTGAGAGTAAATGGATGGGAAAAGCTATTGCATGCAAATAGAAACCAAAAGAAAAAATATGGGGATAGTAATACTTATATCAAATAGACTTTAAGACAAAAGGTATGATAAAAGATGAATAAGGACAATACATAATGAGAAAGGGATCAATTCAACAAGAGGATATGATCTTTGTAAACATTTATACACCCAACATAGGAGCACCTCAATATAGAAGGCAATTATTGATGGATATAAACAGAGAGACCAACAATAATACAGTCATAGTAGGGGATTTTAACACCCCATTAACATCAATGGATGGGTCCTCGAGACACAAAGTCAACAAGGAAACATTAGACAGATGGATTTAATTAATATTTGTAGAGTATTTTACTCCAAGTAACAAAATATACATTCTTTTCAAATGCACATGGAACATTTTCCAGAACAGACCATGTTAGGCCATAAAACAAGTCTCAGTGAATTGAAAAGACTGAATGCATATCAGGCATCTTCTCTGATCACAATATTATGAAATGAGAACTCAATTATAAGAACAACACTGAAAAACACACAAACACATGGAAGGCTAAATGATGTTACTAAACAATGAATAGGTTAAGAGTGAGATCAAGGAAGAAATTGAAGGATAACTTAAGACAAATGAAAATGAGAACACAACAACCCAAAATCTATGGGACACAGTGGAAGCGGACTGAAGAGGGAAATTCATAGCATTATGGGCCTCAAGAAACAAGAAAAATCTCAAATAAAAAAATCTAACTTTACACTTAAAGGAAATAGAAAAAGAACAACAAACAAACCCCAAATTAGCATAAAAAAAGGAAATAATAAAGATCAGAGTGGCAATAAACAAAATATAGTCTAAATAAACAATACAAAAAATTGATGAAACTAAGATGTGGTTCTTTGAAAAAATAAATAAGATTGATCAACCTTTAACCATAGTCATCAAGAAAAAAAGACGAATAACCCATATATAAATAAAATGAGAAATGGAAGAGGAGAAATGACAACTGACACAGAAATACAAAATGCTTATAAGAAAATACTATAAATAATAATATGCCAACATTGGACAATCTGGAAGAAATGAATAAATTCCTACATGCACTCTTCCAAAGCCAAATAAAAAAAAAATGAACAGAGTATGAGAAATGAAATAAAAGCAGTAATCAAGAAACTCCCAACAAACAAAAGTCCTGGACTGGATGGCTTCACAGATAAATTTTGCCAAGCATTCAAAGAAGAATTTACACCTATAGTTCTTAAACTATTCCAAAACATTCAAGAAAAGAAGACTTCCAAGATCATTTCAGGAAGTCAGCATTATCCTTATTTCAAAACCAGATAAAAGATATTACAAGGAAAGAAAATTATAAGCCAATATCCTTAATGCACATAGATATAAAAATCCTCAACAAAATATTAGCAAACTGAAATCATCAATACATTAAAAACGTCACAGTCTGCCCTGGCTGATGTGGCTCAGTAGATTGAGCTCAGGCCTGCGAACCAAAGGATCATGGTTCGATTCCCAGTCAGGGCACATGCCTGGGTTGCAGGCCAGGTCCCCAGTAGGGGGCACTCAAGAGGCAACCACACATTGATATTTCTCTCCTCTTTCTCCCTCCTTCATCTCTCTCTAAAAATAAATAAATAAAATGTTTCTTTAAAAAACTAATCAATAAAATTTTTTTAAAAAAAAAGATCACAGTCCTGGCCAGGTACTGCTGTTTGCAGCATTGTCCCTACACTACAAGGTTGTGGGTTTGATCCCCAGTCATCAGGGAACATACAAGAATCAATCAATGAATGCACACATGGGTGAAACAAACAATCAATGTGTGTCTCTCTCTCTCTCCCTCCCTCCCCCTCTTCCTCCCTTTCTCTCTCTCTCTCTAAAAATCAATAAATAAAAATTTTAAAAATGATTATACACCATGATCAACTGGGATTTATTTCTGGGATGCAAGGTTGGAACAATATCTGCAAATCAATTAATGTAATATACCACATTAATGAAATGAAATATAAAAGCCATATGATCTTATCAATAGATGAACAAAAAGCATTTGAAAAAATTTAGTGCCTATTCATGATAAAAACTCTTAGCAAAGTGAGAATAGAGGAAACATACCTCAATGTAATAAAGGCCATATATGACAAACCCACAGCTCACATACACAATGGGGAAAAACTAAAACCATTTTCCTTAAAATCAGAAAAAAGACAGGGATATCCACTTTCACCACTCTTAGTCAACATATTACTGAAAGCCCTAGCCACAGCAATAATGAAGGAAGAATTAAAAGGTTTCCAAATAGAAAAGGAAGAAGTAAAACTGTCATTATTTGCAGAATGGCATGATACTATATACAGAGACTCTTAAATACTCCACCAAAACATTACTAGCACTGATAAATGAATAAAGTAGTGGAATAAAAAATTAATATTCAAACATAAATTGCATTTTTAATATTTTCTTTTTTGTATTTTTTAAAGATTTTATTTAATTATTTCTAGAGGGGAAGGGAGGGAGAAAGAGAGGGAGAGAAACATCAAGGTGTAGTTGCCTTTCTCACACCCTCTACTGGGGACCTGGCCTGCAACCCAGATATGTGCCTGGACAGGGAGTCAAACAAGTGATCCTTTGCCTTACAGGCTGGCACTCACTCCACTGAACCACACCAGCCAGGGCTAAGTTGCACTTTTATACGCCAATAATGAACTATGAGAAAGAGAAACTATAAAAGCAATCCCATTTACAATTGCATCAAAATAAATAAATAAACCACCTAGGAATAAATTTAAGCAAAGAGGTAAAAGACCAGTACTCAGAAAATTATAAGAGATTGAAAAAAGAAACTGAAGAAGATACAAATAAATGGAAGCACAGGCCCTGTTCATGGATAGGAAGAATTAGTATCATGAATTGTTTATACTACCCAAAGCAATCTATAGATTCAGTTCAATCCCTATCAATGTATCAACTTTCTGTTTTCAAAGAAATAGAACCAAAATAAATAATGCAAAAATTTATATGGAATCACAATCTCAAGAAAGAAGAACAATGTTTGTTGTATCATGCTACCTGATATCAAACTATACTATTAGCCTATAGTAATCAAAACAGCATGGTACTAGAGTAAAAGCAGACACATAGATTAATGTTAGAGAATAGAGGACACAGAAATAAACCCTATATGGTCAATTAATATATGAGAAAGGAAACAATAACACACAATGGGGTAAAGGCAGTCTATTCAATAAATTGCGTTAATAAAACTGGACAGATACATGCAAAAAAATGAAACTAAACCACTTTTTTATACCATATACAGAATAAACTCAAAATGGATTAAAGACTTAATGTAAGATTTGAAACCATAAAATTCCTAAGAGTAAACATAGGAAATAAACTCTGACATTTTTCTCAGCAATATTCTTTTCTGATATATATATATGGGCAAGGGAAATAAACAAACAAAACATAAACAAATGGGACTACATCAAACTAAAGAGATTTGCACAACAAATGAAACCATCAAAAAAACAAATGAGAGAAGATATTGGCAAGGATACATATGATAACGGGTTAATCTCCAAAATTAATACAGAACTTATATAAGTCAACATCAAAAACACCCAACAATCCAATTTAAAAATGGGCACAGGACTTGAAAAGACACTTCTCCAAAGAGGGCATATAGATGACCAACAGACAGAAGAAAACATGCTCATAATCACCAATCATCAGAGAATGTAAATTAAAAAAAAAAACATAGTGAGATATCACCTCACACCTGTCAGAAAGGCTATCATCAATAAATTAACAATCAACAAGTGTTGGCGAGGATGTGGAGAACCCTGGTGCACTGTTGGTGGAAATGCAAATTGGTGTAGCCACTATGGAAAACTGCACCAAGATTTCTCAAAAAATTAAAAATGGAATTGCATTATGATTCAGTGTTTACAATTTTGGGTATAGATCTGAAGAAAACAAAAACTAAATTGAAAAAAATATATGCACCCTTATGTTCATTGCAGCATTATTTACAATAACCAATATATGAAAGCAACCCAAGTGCCCATCAGTAGACAAGTAAATAAAAAAGCAGTGGTACCTATATATAGTTGAATATTACTTGGCCATAAAAATAAATGAAATTCTACAATTTGCAACAGCATGGAAGGACCAAGAGGCTATTATGCTAAGTGAAATAAGTCAGTCAAAGAAAGACAAATATCATATGATATCACTTATAGGAGGAATCTAAAAAACTAAATAAATGAACAAACAGAACAGAAACAGATACATAGAAAGAACAAACTGATGGTTGCCAGAGAGGTTGGAGCTTGAGCAACTGAGTGAAAAAGGTGAAGAGATTAAGAAGTACAAATTGATAGTCAAGGGAATCTAAAGCACAGAATAGAAAACATAGTCAATAATATTGTAATAATAAGTCTGATGACATGTGGGTGCTTGAAATATCAGGGGAATCACTTTGTAAAGTACATGATTGTCTAACCACTATGCAATACAGCAGAAACTAATATAGAATAATATTAAATGTCAATTGTAATTGGAAAATAACATTTAACTCCCCAAAATAAAATTTGATTTCAAAATTACTTGTATTTTCATCTTAACAATCAACTCAAGCTTAATTTAAAATTGTTAAATTATCACATATTTTTTGCAGAAAAATATTTCAACAAAGTTAGCTCTACAACAAATTTTATAGAGTTTGGGTATATTGAAAAATTTATATAAAAATTGGGTGTATCCAATTCAAAACTTTTAGGCCCAAAGATGTCATAAAAATTGAAGAAGGCAGTAACCACATACATGTGTTAAAGTTAATTAACTAAATCTAAATGAACTATTGTATTAATATAAGCCACAAAATCAATATTGAGTGCAAAAAAAGCCACTTTAGATAAGGAAAATATGACATGCTTTTTATGTAAAAAGTATATACAAAAATATTATATACTACTTACAGATACATACATGTAACATAAGAATAAAAACAGAGAAAGTTTGCACATAAATCTCACCCTTAATTGACTCAGGGTGACTCAAGGGAACTGTAATGGTATTATCTGTAATGGTTCAATTCTTTAAAATATCTGGATACTGGCAAATAGGGTTCAAGATAATAATTATGAAATTTTTTAAAATCATTATCAAAATGTGGTTATTATGTGTGAAACTGTTTTTAAAAACACAATTGTTTACTGCCATTGAAGGGTGACCTAAACTAGGCAGAAATTGAAGATCCAGTGCTAGAGAGAGGAACTAAGTGGAGTGAGATTTTTTTTTAAAAGGTTTTCTTTATTTATTTTTAGAGGGAGAAATCAATGTGCAAGAGAAACGTCAATTGAATGCCTCTTGCATGCCCCCAGCTGGGGAATGAACCCACAATCTAGACATATGTCCTGACAGAATGATTGGTGACTTTTTCGATTTGCAGGATGACACTGAACTCACTGAGCCAGTCAGGTATGGAATGAGATATGGAGTATTTGTGTGTATTTGGCTTTTTACCTAATGGAATAAAGAAATATACAAAAATAATTTCAACAATAATGTTTAATGTCTCACGGTTCAAAAAGTTTCTGGGTGATGGAAAAATAGTCTTCGAGGTAGCAATTACAAAATCTGGACAAAATATTGGAAAACAACACTAACAATGATTTCAAGGCCCTGGAGAACAAATGAATGTGAGCACAGGCAGAAGTGGATCAAAGCCAGGACAGAGAACTGCATGCACTGAGATTTGCACATGTGCAGCTGCGGGAAATCCCCAGGCATGTGGTGCTGGGAGCAGAAACTCACAGTCTCACTGGCTTGGCAAGTCAGAGGACAGGCCAAGCATCTGGAAAGTGATGGGGCAAATCTGAGGGGCTGCTGATGTTCTATTTCTTGACATCTGAGGTGGTTACACAGATATTTGCTTTAGAAAAGTTACTGAGCAACATATGTATGTTTTATGCAGTTTTCTGTATGTGCACTAACTTCATAAAAATGTTAAAATTAAAAAAAAAAAAATCTCCTAGCTCAGTTCTACTGAGATTTTCTATGGAATAAAATAAAACAAAACAAAACAAAACAAAATAGGTATCTCTATTGGAGAACAAGAATATCTATAAAAATGGCTATACATTGGGCAAATTGTGAGACAAGACAACATTCCAATGGTCTGAAGAAGCATTAATTAGTAAGAGGGCTTTGTTTATTCACTCAACAGGTATTTCCAAAGTCTACAGCATATTTTATTCCCTTTTTATAGAAAGTATCTTTATTTAAAGAGCCCTGTACCGATATGAACTATTTAAAAAAACAACTCTGTGTGTTCAATTACTTAGAAGACACTGTTGAGATGCTCTACCAAATTAGCAACTCTAGGGAATCTGGAGAGATTCTTTAGCTATTTGAGGGATGGGTCTCTGTCAACAAACCAGACCCAGAAGAAGGATGGCATATATTTGGCTATTTGAGGGTCATGAAGAATTCAATGACTCTCTATAGCTAATATAGAAAACAGAATTTCTTCACCAATCTTAATTTACCATAGTTTTTGTGGGGCCAAACCATTTTCTTTTTTCAAAGATTTGCCCTACCAAAATCCAATTCTGCCTCTGAAGAAAGCACAGTATGTTAATATGAAAAAAAAAAAAAAAAACTCTGGCTACAGTAAATCACAGGCTATTTAATTATGTAAACCTGGTTAAGCTCAAATTTCCACCATAGCACATGCGATTCATACTTGGAAATGTGCAGAGACCAGCTCACCTGCAGAAGGGGTTCCTTTTCCTGCAGGTGTGCTTCTTGCATGAAAAGGCGTGGTTGCCCTGGGAACAGCTGTACTCCGTGTTGCTGAA